>BHFT01025661.1:0-37750 GCA_004320025.1 Laticauda laticaudata
ACGTCTTTCCTCTGAATGCTGACTGCATGCATGCTGCATCCTTTTATATCCGCAGAGCTGACGCAATTCATACTCCCTGCATGCACAGTGAATGCTTTGCATCCAATATACATCCGCGAAGCATCCGCTTTGCTTCCTCTAGGCGTCCGTGATGCATCCGCCCCTTCCGCTATGCGTCTGCTTCGCAATTCTCCCCTGGAAGCCCTTTGGAGGTGTTATCCGCTTCCATCTGCTTTCATCCACTAGGCTTCCTACGAACATCCGCTTAACATCCTCGCTACGTACTACCCCCATCCATTCTTTTCCATTCTTTTCTGTTCTGTTTATGCAAATGTTTGCCACTTTTTGGAGCGGATGACAATGGATGGAGCCACCTCCGAAATTTTGCTCATCCGCTGTGTCCTTTGTGCATACGTTTTGCGTCCGTCTGCCAGTGGGACCTAGCCTTTAATACTTAAAGTTTTTAAACATTTTCCTGTGGAATCCAAGTGATCAGCACCTAACACTATTAGCCTGGTTAGAAAGATATTAATATGAGCCTTCTGCTAGCCAGCAGGATTTTTTTTCTTTTTCTTTTATTTATTTTTTAGTCAAAATGTAATTTCCAGAATTTAAGTTTACAAAACATGCAGTATTGGAAGATGTTTGAATGGCAACGTGGTAGCATAACTTTGATCATAAAATTTATCACTTTGGGACAATCTGTTTGAAAACTGCAAATGAATATGTCCTTTGGAATCCATAGACTCACAGAAAGCCAGTTTAATCTAATGGTTAAGGCGCCAGACTAGAAAACAGGAGACTGTGAATTCTAGTTCTTCTTTAGTCATAAAACCTGGCTGGATGATTTTGGGCCAGTCACTCCCTCACAGTTCAACCCACTACACAAGATTGTTGTTGTGGGGAAAATAGGACAAATAAGGAGTACTGGATATGTTTGCCACCTTAAATTATGTATAAAAATATACTTTTTTATACTGGACCGCTGGACCCTCCGCTCATCCCACCAGGGCCATGCCAGAGCTGTGCGGGTTGGGCAGAGCCGGGAAAGCGAGCCATGGGTGCGTGCCTCCTCCTGCCCCTCATTCCCAAATCTCGCCCAGGCGAGCAGCACTTTGCTTGCTCTGCAAAGCCGTGGCTTCCTCACCTCTCAGCAAGCAGAAGGAACTGGCTGCAGCCTCCTCCTCCTCAGCCGCAGCGCAGACATTGACCTTGCGGAGAGAGAGAGAGAGAAAGAGAGAGAGAGAGAGAAAGAGAGAGAGAGAGAGGGAGAGATCTTCTGACTGGCCGCATGTGGCTGCGCCAAACGCCATGGCATTCCTCTAACACCACGGCAGCAAGGTAGAAGGGAAAGCAACAGTGGTGGAAGGTCTCCCGAACCCCAAGCTGTTGCCACCCGCCCACCCGAGGATGCAAGGGGGGGAATTAAGTCACCCCCGAAAAGACAGCTTAGCCATTTTTTCGGGGGTCAAAAAAAAATAAGGGCCGGCCTTATAATGTGAGAAACACGGTAGTTATATGCTGCCATTTCTAATTGTCAAACCTATATAACCCAAGTTCATTTACTCTTTTTTTCAGCAAAAACTAGTATTATTATTTTCTCTATATAAGTATTTTTCAGATTTACATCTCACTTCCTAGCTAAGAATGAACTTCAGCCTGGATCTCTCTATTCCTAGTCCTAAACTTTCAAGTTTTAATTCCAGAACCATTAGCAGTATGGTTACAGAACCCAGAATCCAGAAATGAAATCAGTCCTGGATTAGTTTGCAGTATATTTTTAGTAAGTGAAGAGGTTTGAAAAAAATGTTGGAATAAATAATTGGAATACTCCATGTTAACAAAGCACCAAATAAGGATGTACAATCATATGAAATGTATTTCTTAAGATCTCAAGATTAATTCAACAAAAGAGGCTTTTTTCCTTATTTATTGAACAGTGAAAAAAAATTTTAAAGGATTGGTTGTCAAACTTCATTACACAATGGAATTACACAATGTGAAATGGGCACTTACACCTGTTGTTTAGAATGGCCCAAATATTGTCCAATTTTGGTTTAATTTGCATAAACTTGTTAATATGCTCTACTGCAGAACAATATATTTAAAAAACTGAATGTGATTACAAATTACATAACAAAATTTGAAATTATTGTTGTATGAACTGTGGTTTTATTATGCATGGGCATGGCAAAAAGATTATTCTTTTATGATATATAGATAGCATCAGCACAGATTTACAATCTTTAATTGATTATATACATTCATTTTGCTTATGAATGTGCTCTTTGAGATGCAATGGAAAGACTGATCAATATTATTCTGTGTGATCAAAACATAATATTGTGTTTAAACACTAAGCTATCTTTTACATCCATTATGTTTTTGTTGGGCTTGCCTGACCATAATGTTTAAATCATAAAAATGAAGAGAAAGAAAACCACCTGTGAAACTATCACTGTGGATGATAAGTAGAAAGGTTATGAAATTTTGCCCAAACTCTCCTGTTATATGAATTAGCAGAATCAGAATTCTAATTACAATTTTTTCTTGAGATTGGGCCAGAGATCCTATGTACAAAAGCCACAATGTCTACTTTAAATCCTGTTGTAACTTCCAATCAATAATTAGATGTCAATGTTCCCTCTGAGACAGGGTAACCAGCTTTCTAGATGCTGCTAAGCTATAATTCCCAATCAGTTGTACAGATCCCATGTCCTTATTCAAAAATCTGTAATTCATATTCCATAATAAAAACTTGTTTTCACCCCACTTTATTATCTAGCACCTTATATTAATTAGTTTGTAGGCTTACTTAACTAAGCAAGCCTATTTTCTTTCCTATTTTAGCAGAACAAAGCAACTTCTTTCCTGTATGAAAAGGTTTGCTTGGTGTCCTACTATGGTTTATAGAAGATATTTCATATATTTCATGGACATTAGATAGTGGATCAATTCAATTAAAGGATAATAGGATTGTGTACAGGTTTTCCAATCAGTGAATCTTTGGAGTTACAATGTTATCTTATAACAACTCTAATTGTACCCATCAAGCAGGTAAAACATTTGCCTAATTATAATTATGAAGACGATGCCAGTGGCATCCATGTGAAAGATTAAAAGGAAGCTGGCTATTAATTTGAGATATTTCTATTGCTGCCGAAAGCAACTGCTAAGCAGCTCAGCTTACTAAAACTGTGACTGGTTATTATCATCCTAACCCATTTCAACCTCAGCACATGCTGTGCCTTGTTGGCATTTTCGCTATTGTGCATGAAAGGGGCAGTTTATCTTGTCTCACTTTGCTATGTGTGAAAACTAGCACAGCATGCCTAATAGAAGATATAGCACACTTCCACTTTGCTGTCAGATGTCTGCTGGAATAATTTTGAATGATTTAAGGAGCAATGATCTCATAAACAAACAAGGCTGGGGACAGTTTCCTTAATATAGCACAGGGAAGGATATGATATCTATCATCCTGAGAAACTTGTATTTTAAAAAAAGGTTTCTAGATCTCATGATTAAAGGGAATAGCTTCATAGCAGCTGGTTATCACCTATTTATAAACAGAGAGGATGCTGCAGCTAACTTTTTATTAAAAAATAAAAGTGTTGTTTTGTTCTATGGCTGTACGGAAATATTTTTCAAGATGTTATTATATTGAGACATTACCCAGAAAACATACCTGAGCAACTGCTGACTTAATTTCTGCAATTTAAGTTACAGTATTTTTTTAAAAAAATCAAGCTGGCTTAGTTTGGCAGCATTTGACATAACATGTTTTGAAGAATCTGGCTTGGGTGGTTAATAGGTAGCACATATGATACAAAATGCTCTCCTCTCCCTTCACATTCCTATTTCAAACATTCAGAATAGCAACAGCACTTAGACTTATATACCACTTTAGAGTGCTTTACCGCTCACTCTAAGTGGCTTACAGAGTCTGCATCTTGCTCCCAACAATCTGGATCCTCATTTTACTGATCTCAGAAGGATGGAAAACTGAGTCAATCTTGAGCCTGGTGAGATTTGCACTGCCAAATTGCAGGCAGAAGGCAGTCAGCAAAAGAAGCCTGCAGTCATGCATTCTAACTACTGTGCCACCATAGATAGTTTTAGAATCATAGTGTCATGCCCCGGTCAGACTCTGATTCCGAGGGAGAGGTGGAACAGCTGACAGGGAGTGGGAGTGTGGCTCTGATGGCTGTGGAGGAAACTGGAGAAGGGCACAGGCTGGCTGGGCATTCAAAGGAAGACCCAGGCCCACCTCCTCTTCATCCGAAGGCATGCAGGGAGGAATGGATAAAGGAGCAACATGGTTTACGGGGAGGAAAGGGCCCTGATCCCCTTCATAGGCTGCAACTGGGAAGACTGTTTAAAAGGGCAAACTGTGCATGGCAAAGTTGCTGAAAGCAAAGCATGCATTATCTTTGTCGAGGCTTATCTGGGTTTTGGTATCCTCCCAACTGTGTGTGGCAGTGGGCACATAATGGTTGCTCACACCAGATTTATAATTGCTTCTTACCCATCTATCTTTGGGGGAAAGTAAAACTTTGGGTATCCTCTTCCATTCATCTCCCCTTGATAAATTCCCTGCTCTCTGTTGAACAGCTGATCCAATCTGATCAGAGACTGTGACCTTAATACCCATCTTCTCAATTTTACAGTGCATAGCTTGTTTTGCATTTTTCTGCTAATATAAATAGCATGTAGTTAATACAGGTAGTCCTCAACTTACAGCAGTTCATTTTGTGTACTGTTCAAAGTTACAACTGCACTAAAAAAAAGTGACTTATCACCATTTTTCACTCTTAGGACTGTCATAATACCCCTGTGACCACGTGGTTTACATTCCGATGCTTGACAGACTCAGGTTTATGGTGGCTGCCGTGTCCTGGGGTCATATAATCATCTTTTGCAACCCTCTGACAAGCAAAGTCAATGGAGAAACCAGATTCACTTAATAGCCATGTGACTGATTTAACAACTGCAGTGATTCACTTAACAAATGGGGCAAGAAAAGTCATCAAATGGGGCAAAACATACATAACAAATTTATCACTTAGCAACATAAATATTGGGCTCAATTGTGGTCATATGTTGAGGACTACCTGTCCTCTACAAATGTGGCCTAGTAAAGGTAGAGGAAAAGGAGAAATCACAGTATTTACCCTAAAAATCATTCTCTAATATACTTTCTCCCTACAATGAGACTTAAAGAGTTAGATTATAGTGAAATTATGATAAAATTTGCAAATAGTTAGATTGCAAAAAAAAAAGATTAAAATAATACAGTATATAATCAAATCAGCATATGGTACAAAGTTCATGTAAACACACAATCTAAATTAAACTGGACAAACCAAGAATCCTGTTTGTTCAGAGAGGGATGTGTAGCTTTTGCACTAACTTTATAGCCAGGCAACCCAATGTTCCTCGTCTTCCACAGTATGTTGAACAATTCAATTATTCCTCCACAGACAACTCCAGTTCCAAGCAACAGGACAATAACAGCAATTGGCAAGACAGAATTTGAAGATTGAAGTCATAGCCTTGCAATTAACAGTGCAAATGAAACCAGTACCACGGATACATATCTGGTGTAGGTCAACTGAATAGACATGCATAATTAGCTGAGGGCAACCACAGCCTTATGTATAATGCAGTAAAGTTTTGTTTTCTTTCCTCTGAGCATTCTAGAAGCTTTTTAACTAACCATGTGATAGTTTCCTTTGATGCAGCTCGAATGGGCAGCTTAGTCCACGTCTTCAGCTTCATCCTGTTCCACAATTAAAATTTATTTAGACAGCACAAGTCCACACAAATTCAGATATTAAAAATAGTTTATTTAATTTTACAAATTGATTGGAATGCATGTCTGAAAGGCTGATCAGATGCAGTGATTAGGCAATTAGTCTTCAAGCCGAATCTCTGAACTGAATCTTTGCATAGCTCTAATTTTAATATTATTTATTTATTTATTTTGTCAAAAGCTTACATACAATAGATATAAGAATAAACATAAGTTTAAACATAAGAAATAGGAACTAAGATTGGGGACAATAGGACAGGGATGGTAGGCACAATTGTGCGCTAATGCGTGCCCCTTACAGACATCTTAGGAATGGGATGAGGTCAACAGAGGTTAGTTTGAGAGTAAAGGAGTGGGGGTTTGAGCAGGTGACAACAGAGTCAGGTAGTGAGTTCCAGACATTGACCACTCGGTTGCTGAAATCGTACTTCCTGCAATCAAGTTTGGAGTGGTTCACATTAAGTTTATATCTGTTGTGTGCTCTCTTAGATTTGAATATTAAACGTAGGTGAATTTCTATGGATTGTAATTTAGATCTTAGTTCTGGCATTTTCATGTCAACTGAACAGGCTTTTATATTTGTATTTTGTGTGGGTTTTAAACCTTTAGAATGCCGGGGTCACATATACTCAAAAAACACTAATAAAAAAAAAACACTGTAAAAGTTAAACACCACAGTTTTAGCAAACAAGTTCAAGACATCTTCAGTAAGCTTTGTGGTGGCAGCACTTGAAAACTCAGAGATCAGTATCAACAAGATAAAAAGATTACCAGTACTTCAATTAAAAATTTAAGAAGTCAAAAACAATTTATTTATTGTTTATAAAATAAAAAATAAAATAAATAAAAACAATTTATTTCTTTATGATTCTGGAGGAAAAAAAACAGCAGGATCTTTATGTGCAATTTTCCTCCATAGCGTGTATTGCTTGGCTGCTGCTTCCTGGGACAGCTATGGCTGCAGCTTCAGATGACATTGCCCTGCTGGGCTCCAATGTGATGGCTGTGGCTTCATGCTGTGGGCCTGGGCTGGGCTGGGGAGGCTTGCTCTGTGCTGTGGCTCTGGGGCTTTTTGCAGCCTGAGCTACAAAATTCCAAGAGAACCCTAAACTGCAAGCCACATAAGCTCTTGGACTGACAAGGTGTAGGGCAGCCAAAAGGGCAGAGATGGGGGTGAGATAGGCAGTTGGGAGGAGGTGAAGGAGAGGCAGTTCTTACTTTTCCAAGGCTTGTGGCTGGGAATTGTTTGAATCAGGATGACTCAGGTCACCTAATGACCGGGTAGGATTCAGTTAATGACAGCAATGGAGAGCGCCAGGTTTGCTGTGTCTAAGCAATGTGGTTACATGAAATTATGATTGCATCATATAATGATGGACGTTCCAACCTCAATTCCTGTTATAATTTAAAACTATCTGTATTGATGGAAAAGCCTCGGTGGCACAGTGGTTTGAGTGCAGTACGGCAAGTTCCTTCTGCTGACTGTTGGTTGCAATTTGGAAGTTTGAATCTCACCAGGATCAATGTTGATTCAGCCTTCCATCCTTCCGAGGTGGGTAAAATGGGGACCCAGGTTGTTGGGGGCAAAATGCTTGACTCTGTAAACTGCTTAGAGATGCCTGTAAAGCACTATAAAGTGATATATAAGTCTAAGTGCTATTGCTAAAAGACAAGGAAGCCAGAGTCACTGGAACTCCATTCTATACATTTAGGAAAGGTTCCCCCTTATTCAATACAGGTAGTCCTTGTTTATCAACCACGTCATGTAGTGACCATTCACAATTACGGTTCATCATGTGGTGATGAAAAAAATAGCTTTGTAATTAATCGTCAAGTTTACCAACCTTCGCAACTTTTGTCTGGAAAGCAAAGAAAAGCTGAAGTAAGAACAAAAGCAGTCTTGGCTATTGCTTCACTTTGTGAAGGAGTTTGCCATTCACAACTGTAGTCATTAAGCAAGGACTACTTTATGTGGAAAGAAAACATTATGAATGACAGTCTTGGAAGAGTGTATTTTAGATCCGCTTATTTACTCTCCTTTCCAAACACTGAAAAAATACCACCAATTATGTCCTTTCTCATTTGGCTGGCCCTGTAAGGCAAAAAAATCATATTTTCCATACAGTCCTGCTAATTAGTAACTGCCTGAACATAAGAGACTTGACTGATGCACACAAATGTGAATAGTGCATGCAAATGTGTACATATCTGAAATGGGTGAGGTCACTGTGGGAGATGACAGAAATTAGTTTAATACATGCTAGAATGCTGGTCTTTGGAAATGTGTATTCACACCATTTATTTCATACGACAAATGTCTGTTTAATATCAAATTCAACTCAAATTTAAAGTAATGACCCATTGTGAATGATCCATTCATAAGGTACAAGGATTTGTGCAAGAATGCAAAATGAATGTTCTCAAAGGATGGAAAGAACCTACTCTTGTACTCTAATCTTATTTCCTCTACCACAAAGTTCTAAGGTTGGGGAAAAAGGTGACAGTGGAGTGCAGATTCAAAAATCACCTACAGAAAATGGTTGTTAACCACTTCATTTCAATCAAGATGGCAGGTCTGCAGTAGATAAACATGGCTGTGTTTATGTACAACTGAGTGCTTTTGATACATCTACCCCACTACTGTCATCCTGAGCTATATCCCACTATGTTTTTTTCTGTTCTCTTGGGGTTGATCCACCCAAAGCTAAGATCTTTTTTGGTCCAAAAATAATATCCCATGTAACTCCCTGCCCTTTTCCAAAAGTCCTTCCCACACACAATAATCCAATATAAAAGTGTTCTCCTCCTCCCACACTCTTTCAAGCTGGTGGTTTCCCTCCCAACTCTCCATCTGTTCGCCTTCTGAGACACAGCCCTACCAAAATTTCAGTGTCTATGGAGATTCTCAGTCATCTAGGTCATTGTTGTCCCAAGGTGCTTTTCCAAGGGGCAACTGGACTTTCTTGTTTTTCTTTGAAGATATTTCACTTTTTATCCAAGAAACTTCATCAACTTTGACTAGATGGTAGGGAATTGTCTTATTCACCAATGAGGACCATGGAAATCATTTGAGGAAAGTCCAATCCACCAATCAACTCACAGTGGATGATGCTGTGCTTTGTTAGAGTTTCTGTAAATAATTGATATGTAGATGACTAGGCTGAAAACGAAGGAGGTGTCAAACGCATCATAAGTCAAGAGTCCCTGAGATCCTGCAAGAGATCTAATAAGTCCAGCCTACCTTGAATGTCTTTCTTATCTCTTGCTCAGTTCCCTTAACAGCCAGTCAGATTCTTACAGAGAAGTTAAGCTTTATCCTCATTTGAACTGCCTGCATCTCCTGATCCCCCAGCACTTGACATGTTTTTTTAAATGAGATCTGAGAACACCATAATGGAAGCAGATTTGTCCTTTACCTTCCCTTTTGCTGAATGAGGATCATCTTTCATTCAGCTCATTTTCCTTCAGGTAAAGGCAGAATAAGCAACCTCTGCAGTCCTATGAAGCTACCTTTTAAATCTATCTATGCAAGTTTACAATTACAATCTGGAAGGGAGAGAGGAGCAGGAGCCAAAACCCAATCCATTTGTAACATGCTAAGGAAAATCAGTAGGGATCCGAGAGTGGTGGAGATATGAAGCAGAGACTGATTGCATTTCTTGATCATCCGAGAAATGCTCTGTTGACATTAATGCTGCAGTCATGAATCTGCAGAGGAAAGGATTTCGGAAGAGCAACAGTTTTTAAAAGATTTATTAAAATATTTATAAATTCTGCATTCAGACTTACAGTAAAACCTGCCTGCCCCTTGGATTGCAAAATAGAGCTTTACTTGCTCATTTGCTTCACTGGAATGCTTTTCCCTTTCTTTAATTATCAAGGGATTGGATTATCTAATGGATCATTTAAAAGCTATGGGTCAGAGCTAGAGGTCAGATCAACCATATCTAGAAAGAGATAACTACATCATCCTAATGGCTGTATTCTCCTGCCTCCGATAACTTGGTTTTATTTGGTTTTCTTCCTCATTAAATAGGGCTTCTGGAGGGTTAGTATACTTTCAGAGGTTAAGGGAGGGATGAAAAATGATATACTGTGTCCGGTGAAGCTCAAGGAAGCAGGAACAGTATTTGTGTTAATGCCACCCTCACCCTGTCAACAATCAAATAGATGGCCTTTAAAAATGCAATCACCCGTGCAATTATTTCCTTGCTGCTACCAATCAGTTGATACCAATGCAAAGAAGGTCTTCCAAAATCTCCAGTGAACTCAAGCCCAGGATTACCCTCATGCTAAACATCCACTGCATCTTGGAGAAAGGTTAAGTCTTTGAGAGTTAACTGATTAAAGGGCTAGAACCAATGCACTTCCTTTCCCAGAATCCATTTCAAGGACGCGATTTTATAGCCCAAGACAAAGTTCTGTGTCAGTACTAGCCATTTTGGTATTGCTGCAGCAGAAGGACAGCTGGGTCCATCTATAGAATAGAATAGAATAGAATAGAATAGAATAGAATAGAATAGAATAGAACAGAATAGAACAGAATAGAACAGAATAGAAAAGATACATTTGTCAAGAGTCAAGAATCATAAGGTACAACACTTAATGATAGTCATAGGGTACAAAAAACAATCAAATCATACTAGGAAACAGTCAATATAAATCATAAGGATACAAGCGACAAAGTTACAGTCATACAGTCACAAGTGGGAGGGGATGGGTGATAAGGAGTGATGACAAGATTAACAGTAATAGTAGTGCAGACTGTAAATAATTGGACAGTGTTGAGGGAATTATTTGTTTAGCAGAGTGATGGCATTCGGGAAAAAAACTGTTGTGTCTAGTTGTTCTGGTGTGCAGTGCTCTAGCATTCTTCCTTTCAAAGATGCCTTTGTATTTCAAAACTGTACAATGTGAGAGGGGGAAGCTGCAACCATTATAAATATGAATCAGTTGCCAAGCATCTGAATTTTGATCACATGATCATGGGGATGCAGCAAAGGTCACGCATGTGAAAAAGGTCACTTTTTTCAGTGCCGTTGTAACTTTGAACAATCACTAAATGACCTGTTGAGGACTACCTATACTTGAGGCCCAGAGGCAGTCTTCATTTAGTGACTGCCTCATAAAGTAATCGTTCACTATTACAAGAGTGATGGAAAATAACTTTGCAATTCAATCATCGCATTCACAATCTTTGCAATTCTCTAAAGCAAAGGAAAGCTGAAGTAAGATCACAAGCACATCATAGTTTCCTTGTAATAACAATAACAACAACAATATTAATAATAGTTTCACTTAATGACTGTTTCATTAACAATTGAGTTGCTGGCCCCAATTGGGGTTGTTAAACAATGACTATCTGTAATAGGTATTGATCCTAACAGAAGCAAAAATAATGACACCTAAAAACAAAAAGAGCATCAAAAAGAAGGGCATCATCATCTGAATATCCTGAAATTAAAAAAAGAAGTATAAGTTCCTTAAGTGTGAAGCAGAGGCATCTATAGGGGAGAGGGCATGATCACACAAAGCATGGCCATTAAAAGGGAAGGGACTTCAATGACATGGCCTTGGATACCATCCTCTCACATAGATTTCCATTTGTCTGAGTGTAGGTTAGAATAACAGACCCTTGAAAGTCTATGGAGATTCTCAGTCATCCAGGTCATGATTGTCCCAAAAGTGGTGTTTCAAGAGGCAAAGTGGACTTTCTGGTTTTAGTTCTTCTCTGGTTTTTGCTTCTCATCCTGTCAGAGCTGAAGAAGCTTCTTGGATGAGAAGTGAAATGTCTTCAAAAAAAAAGCAGAAGGTCCAGTTGCATCTTGAAAAAGCACATTTGGAGCAGACCTTTGAAAGGCTATTCAGGTTTCTTTTTACCCTGTTTTATGTTAAAACAAAACAAAACAAGGTAGTTTATTAGTTTCTTTCTAAGGACTAAATAATCTTTCCTCAAAGTTTCCTCTTAAGGGACTTGCTCTTTCCTTCCCTGTTCTCAAGGTCAAATTTCCATGTCTTCACCATCCTGCCCCCCTCCCCAAGATTAGCCCTGATTTCAGTGATCCTAAACTCTTTCCCCTTTCAACATTTTACTCAAAGGAGTAATTTGTTTCAGCTGGGCACATGCCTGTATACATTCAGTTGCATTCAGGTTCAGTTAGAACATATTCTTTGGGATAAGAAGTGTGGTGTTGAGAAATGAGGTTACCATCTGAATTTCTATTGTAGGCATCAAAATGTTTTGGGCCAGCCCTATGATCAGCAGTGAGTGCAACAATATTGAATTCCATATGTGCATCCTTCCCAAGTTGGCCATAAGATTCCATACTCAATGTCACTTTAAATAACCAGTCCTTTGGATAGTGAAACTGGGTCCGTTCTCAAGTAGATAAGTATTGGACTATAGAATGGGAGGGAAAGGAAGAGTTTTATTGGCCAAGTGTGACTGGACACACAAGGTATTTGTCTCTGGTGAATAAGCTCTTAGTATACATATAAACAACAAAGTAATGTAATCATGACATACCAAAAGAGAAGGTAGTAGAAAAGATTAATTCATTCAGAAGAGATGAGAAGGATAATTCAGTAAAGTAGTTTATTATTTGTTTATTAAAAACTTTTGATTTCAATCACTAAGAGTGACCAACAAGATCTGATGTATTTTGCAGAAAAATATTTCCTTGTGGAAATACCAGAACTTGTCTTGCACAATATACCTTAAGAAAGTTTTCCTCAGTGAAGAAATGTTTGGATAAAGCATGATAATCAAAAGCAACGTGCACCATCTGGTGGTCATGTTACATTCAACTTAAAGAAATTCAATTTAAAAGCAAATAGTTGAGGGAGGAAGTAACAAATCTTTTATATTATTATCCATGGTTTGTCTGTCTGTTGGATTCATAACAAATACTTTTTGTGATGCTGTAGATCTCTTCTCTCCAAATCTTTAAGACTACAAAACCCATCATTCTCAGGTTAGGATTATCATTATCATGCTGGCTGTGCTTGTTCAAAAATAAACATATCTTGAAAACAGCAAGATGAGAAAGACTGTGATAGATGTAAGCCATAGAGTTTGTCAGTCTTAATGTCAGATATGAATTGTAATGTACATTTAGGCTGGAAATGTTTAATAGTTTCTGCAGAGATTTTTAACAGCTGAAGTTTGAACAGCCTAATTGTACTAGCCAGATATTTTGAATGTTTCCTATTGAGAGAAGAAAACCTCTAATCCAATTTATATAATATTGTTTGATTATGGGCTATTATGTCATTGTCCTTTAGTAATCACAGAGATTATTTTTTTCTCCATAAATTATTACAATTAAATCAAATTAACCCACAAACACCTGTTTATAGTTCTTGTCATTTGGAGGAGAATAACAGCGCAAACTTAACAGAAAGCTCATGATTTTATTAAGGATCAATGAAAACTTTACCAAAAAGAAGGTGAGTAATCTTTCACATATATCAGCCACTCTTCAGCACTCAGTAAATTTTGGAGATGTGGAGCAAAATTCAAAAGGAAGGAAAGCATTCTCAAGAGGCTGGACTCCAATGCTAGTTTCTTAGTTTCAGGTTCTGTATGATTTCAAAATTTTAATCTGTATAGTTTTTTTAAATATTTTAATTATTTTCCTATTTGTTTGATAATCTGTACACCACCCAGAGTCACCTTATAGGGAAGATGGGTGGTATAAAAATAAATAAATAGTAATTTAGTGATTGAGGAAAGAAGCTCTCAATTTATAAGGGAGAAGCAAAATTCAGCTTGCTACTTTAAATAAATTTAGGCTTCTAAAACTCAGTAAATTGTATCCTAAAAAGTATGGAGAGAATTGGCAGAAATTATTTTAGAAGGCTGACTGCTATCTTGGAAAAATTTTGGAATACCAATAGATTAGAGAAAAGCAAACACAAATCAAGTATTTTATGGGTCCTCCTTGAATACAGGGGAGGGGGGGAAGAGAGAGAAAGAAGGATTCACACAAATAAAAACTATTGATTTCATGCCTGTACTGACCAAGATATTAGAACAGCTTGTCAACATATCTGTAAACACTAGAAAAATAAGTTATCATGACCAGAAGATACTCTGGGTTTCTTAAAAATAACTTGTCAGACTAAACTTTTGGACAAGTGCAAGGGAATGGTATCAATATAATGCACCATATCATCAGACAAACTGTAAAATATCCTTATTGTTGCCAAGACAGATAAATGTAGGCTAGTTCACATGATAGTCAGATAGATTTGCAATTTTTTTAACAACTGCAAGCATAATTGCTTCTGCGTTGTCCTGCAGGAACAGTATGAAGGAAATGATCGACATGAGTCCGAGAGGTGATATTCAGCAGGTTCTGACCAGTTCTGGAGAACCAGTAGCGGAAATGTTGAGTAATTCAGAGAACTGGCAAATACCACCTCTGATTGGAGATTTTACAGTATCATTTCCCCTGCCACACCCGCCAAGCCACACCCATAGAACTGGTAGTTTAAAAAAATTTGCAGATTACACCAAGTCACAGGAAATGGCTATTACCTTAAGGGGCAAAATTGCAAGGACAAACAGAGAAAAAGAAACTAGTTTCAGGCAGAATATTAGGAGAAAGTTATTGGCTGTAGGGTTTCTTAAGCAGTGAAAGAGTAGTAGATACAGCCCATCTTGACCCCTTGTGAAGATTTTCAATAGAGCAGTGGTTGATAAATTATAGGACTGGAAAATGGAAACAGATTACCTTCTCACTCACACTTATGTGATAACTGAGTCTGATCTCTAGAAACAGCAGTCTGGCCCAGTGGTGGGATTCAATCTTTTTTACTACCGGTTCTGTGGGCATGGCTTGGTGGGCATGGCAGGGGAAATGATACTGTAAAATCTCCAGTCAGAGGTGGTGTTTGACAGTTCTCCAAACGACTCAAAATTTCTGCTATCAGTTCTCCAGAACTGATAGAACCTACTGAATATCACCTCTGGTTTGACCCTTGTCCAACAGGATGCTAGGAAAAAATAAAGAGGGATGGATGAATGACATCAGAAATTGAAAAGTATGTTCCGATGCATTTTTGGGAACTGAATATGAAGAGCTATACTGTCCTCATTTATATACAATTCTTTATTTCTTGGTTCCAGGACAACTATAATGAAATACAATAAGGAAAAATGCTTTCATAAAATCATAAAGTAAAATAACAGTTAAAATAGCAACAGTAATTTAAATTTCACTGCTGGAATTTTAAAAACCCAAATTAATAATGTAGTGTTGCTTTGGGTTTTTTTTAAAGCAGGTGTAGGAAGTTAGCACTCACCGTCTCCTAGAAAATTGAAATATCCTCGGAAATATTAAAAAGGCAAAATATTTCCTCTAAAAAGAGTAGAAACTCAGAAGCAGAAACTCACCTCAGAAGCAGAAACTCACCCCCACCTTTGTTAATGGGTGGGCCATTAAGGCCTGGGCCAGAATACTTTACATAACAAAGATCTCCAGGTAAAGCTATAGCAATTGCCAAAAGCCCTTTTCAGTGCATCATCATCCAGCAAGGCTCAACAAAAACCTGGAACTCAGGACAACCTACAGAGTTGCCCCTGCATGGCCCCATGGGAGTCTGACAACCAATTAGAAACAAACTTCAATTCAAATCCCAACAAAGGTTATAAAACCCAGGCACTCTCAGCATATTAGCCCTTCTTGATCTCTTCCTTCACCTTGAAGCATGTGATCATCCTTCCTTTTCACTCTGGAGCTCCAAACCATGTGGTCCTCCTGTCCACCATTAAACTTTCTAAACAGCCTCCATGTTTCCAGTGTCTTTTTCCCCACTTGGAACTGAACCCAGAAGGATATTTCTTCCAACACAGGCAACCAAAAGAAAAGAACATTGGGACCAAGAATATTTTGTTAAGAGTAACATTTGGATGTCATGGTCGAAAATGTGGTCTCTTACATGGATGTTAGTCTCATCTCTGTTATTGGACACATAGAAAATGGAGAGCAAGCTAATATACACTCACAGGTTGCAATAGTCCAATGAGGAAATGGTTGGAATAATAATAATAATAGCAGGAACTTTTAGTTCAAAAACTGCACATAGCTACAGGAGGCTTCCTGAAGATATTCACAGGACAATCTATCCAAGCAATACATGGGGGGGAAATAAATTCCAGAGCAAATTATCACATCTTTATTCGCTTTGCATCATGTTAATATTTTTGCAGATCTTCTGATTGCATTGCAGAGTTTCAACTATTGATTATACAGACTAGGGCAGTATCTCTATGCTTAAGTATACATATTATTTAGGCAACTATAATACTTTGTTCTTTATCAAACAGAAAACTAAACTGTTTCTCTAAACCAAGGAGAGGCTTCAAAAATTTGTTCATGCATCATTTATATTTTGCATATTTAGCATTTTCTGTATTTAAGCTGAATAGAGTAATTTGAAATATAAAGTAATTGCTTTGCATAATTTTGCAAAATTATGGATGTTTCCTACCAGTTGTGGTAACTAAAAGACATTGTGCCTTGTGAGAGTGGAAAATTACCTGGTTATTCCTTTCAATGATTATTATGATTTGGAGGCTTACAGAATGGTCACCACTCATTTTAGCAGCCCTTGTCAAGGATTAAATCATTTTTGCAAGTCTCTGCATCTTTATTTTCTCTAACTGCCTAAATGCCTCAACTCACTCTCCTGTTTGTAGCCAATGTCTAGTTTTTCCCCCCTCTAATGTCTTTTTGCAGCTCAAACTACTTGTCTCTCGCTTGTCAGTGAGACACTTGCATTTGAACATATTTCTACCAACTTCTTTTGCATCTGGTTACCTGAAGGCCTCAGTCTCCAACATGGTTTCTCCTAAAAACTTTCTATAGGGACTAACAGCCTCTGACTTCTTCTGAATCCAGTAACTCTGATGAAGGAAATAACATTTGTGACCTTTTGTGCCTATTTCAAGGTCATGCTGTAACCATTCTCGGCATCCTCTGTGTGAGAGAGAATTGAAGTCTCTACAAATGAGAACGTTTCAGGGAAAGATGCCACTGACAGTGAACGAAAGTATGTTCTCTCTCTCTCCCCCTCACACACAGACAGAGGAAAATAGATTGTAATCTCAGTGTTTTGTGACTGGCCATCCCACACACCAGCTATTTTGTGACAGTACTGAGAACACTTTTTTCCAAAATTCATTCCAATATAATTTTATACACAAGTGGCTGGATGGATGGATAGGTAGATAGATAGATAGATAGATAGATAGATAGATAGATAGATAGATAGATAGATAGATAGACAGACAGACAGACTAAAAAGCCTTCAAAGGGCTACACTAGATTATATCAACTATTTCCATAATTGAAATGCCGCTAGCACTTATATAACGCCTCCCCCCTCGTTCTTTGTAGCTCTCTCTGGGCAGTTTACAATGTCAGCATATCGCCCCAACAATTTGGATCCTCATTTTACCAAGCTCAGAAGGACAGAAGGCTGAGTCAACCTCGAGACCCATCAGATCAAACTCCTGGCTGTGGGCAATTTGCCTGCAATACTGCATTCTTACAGAACTGCATTCTTATCTAACTGAAACATTCTTCCCTTTAACAACAACTAAGTGAGTTCTAAATTTATTTTCTGTAAAACTCCCTTTATAATTCTCAAGACAGAAGAAGTGTCCCTTAGATGTCATGCCTATTTCAGACTTGGATTAGGTGCCAAGGAGGTGCCAAGGAGTATGTTCTGGATGCATCAAAAGAGAATGAACATCAGGAAATAACAAGCAGTGAAGCAGCTGCAAGTGCAGCTGATCCCAACAGCAATCACACTGAGCAGCCTGCAAATAGATGAACTCAGTTCCCAGGGTGTCATTCTCTGCAGCACGCAGAGTAAAGCTCTAAGATCCATCCCTACCCAGCAACAAACTTAGGGAGCAATCCTTCTAACTTAGAATCTGTGTGTTCTGACCCAAACCTGGTTCCAAGAGAGCAAACACAAGACAAATGTAGCAGTATAACCTTTTTATGTTTAAGCTAAGAATCCTGTTTCTTCACAGATAAAAGGCTGCTTCCAACTAATTCGCTCTGACAAGAAAGAGCCTTGCCAAGTTTTTGCAAGTCTGCCAAAAAACAACAGATAAGAAATAGTTTACAACAGTCTTCAAATACCAACTGTAATGTCCAGGAGGCTGAGTTCAAAATGTTTTTGCCTTCTGCAAAGGTTAGTTTCACAGCTGGCTTTTATCTTTTTGAAGGAGGGGCCATTACCTTGCAGTCCTACTCCCGAGTCTCCCATGCTGTTGTAACTGTTTTTTCCTCCAAGCAATCCTTCATGCATGCACACTTGGCACAGGCTCCTTGGGAACCTCCTCATCGCTGCTGCCGGCCGCCACAATCTCTGCTGAAGGCAGCAGTCCACTCCCTGATAGTCCTGGCCCCTCATCTGAGTCCTCACTCTCCTCAGTCTTCTGCACCTGCTGCTGGCTAACCACAACACTGTGCCCTTGAAAGTTTGAACCTCTTGCCTCTTGAAACTCTGCTACTCGAACTGTGGACTGGCTGACAACTATCCACAAATGCTTAAACTCTTGAACTGTGACTCAGTACTGATTTTGCCCATTGCTCTGGACATCTGAAGGGAAATCTGGGACTTGCCTTGTCTGCCTCTGTGTGTGCTTTGTTTTAAACTGAAGCCCAGGTCTTAAAGCCTAATCTTTGTGTGTATATACTTGGCCTGAAATAGGACATTCTGATACAGGTCAAAACACACATTCAAATTTACATTAACAAACATTTCCATTTCCTTCCAATTTAAAAAAAAACAACTTCTTTCCTTAGAGAATCATAGCACATTCAGGGAAAAAAAGGGTATATTAAAATATTTCTGTCAGGCATACTAGTTTTTTTGCAAAATTTTAATGCTGGAGAGAACTCCTCCACACTTCAATTTATAAACTTGTTCTCAGGAGTTACAAAACCGTGAAGTAGATAAGGCATTTGTAAGCATGTTGCTATCACAAAGAAATACAATGTCTGGCAGCCTCTGCAGCTAACAGTACATTTTTAGCTACTAGCTGCAGAGAGCTAAAAAGTTAATTGAATATTCAATAGTTTTAACATGAAAATGTGATTCCAGAAAAAGACAAAGCTGTATACACAGACACACACACACACACATAATATCATTTCCAATGGTAGCTATGTGCCATTTGCCCAGATTTGAAGTATTCTACTTTAACAATTGAGTTTGCTTAGACTTTCCCAACTGGATGCCAGAGGAAGCATTAGGATTATGGTCATCAAAATTCCCAGCCATTTTGGCCAGTATAATCCTAACACATGAAGATCAGGGGTGGGATTCTACCAGTTCGCACCCATTTTCTAGAACTGCTTGTTAACATTCTAAGCAGTTCGGAGAACCAGTTGTTAGAAGAAATTATTGGCCTAATACTGTAAAGAGGGCAGGAAGGAAACATTCTGGTGTTGCTTATAGAACCTGCCTTTCTGTTAACTCTTATTACATTCTTGACAGGACTAGACTTCCTGTCTCAGAACGTCTTCCTGTCTCAGAAAGTTTTTTTTCCCTCCTTTGCTGGTACTTTGCTTGTGCGGAGTGACCATTCAAAGTTACAATGACATTGAAAAAGGTGACTTATGACCATTTTTCACACTTACGACTGTTGCAGCATCCCCACAGTCATGTGAGGCCAGACAAGGAGATGCGTGCCTTGATGTGAGTGATGTTGAGTTGGCTACACCAAGTGAGTCACATGACCATCTAGCCATGCCCATCAACTAAGCCATGCCCACAGAGCCGGTTGTTAAAAAAATTGAATCCCACCCCTGATTAAGATGGTTGAGGAAAACTGGGATGTGATTATCAAGGTATTCCTGTAAATTATATTCTTCAAAGTACATTGAAACAGTACAGGTAGTCCTTGACTTACAATAGTTCATTTAATGACCACTTAAAGTTACAATGACACTGAAAAAAGTGACTTATAACCGTTTTTCACACTACCATTCCTAGCATCCTCATGGTCACGTGATCAAAATTCAGATGCTTGGCTTTTTGTGACCTTCTGACAAGCAAAGTCATTGGGGAAGCAAAATTCACTTAACAGTTACTGTATATTACTAAGTTAACTACTAACTGCAGTGATTCACTGAACAACCGTGGGAAGAAAAGTCGTAAAATGGGGCAAAATTCACTTAGCAAATGTCTCACTTACCAACAAATATTTTGAGCTCAATTGTGGTCGTAAGCCGAGGACTACCTGTATCTTGCTTTTTTTTTCATTGGCTATCTGAGAGTTCCAATGGACCCTTGGGGAGTTTGCACACTTACAAAACAGTTTAGTTTAGTTTAGTTTATTGTCATTGCACCTTGTACAACGAAATCAAACACCATCTTCAGTGCATATCATGATTGTGACCATGAAAATAAACACAAACACACATCCTTCACCCTTCACACATTGAACCGGAAACCCTCGACACTACACCAACACTGCACTATACAGCAGAATTCAAAAGAGCTACTGCCCTGGGATAGAAGCTGTATTTCAGCCTATTTGTCCTTGTTTTTATTATTCTGTACCGTCTGCCAGATGGTAATAATTCAAAAAAGGGGTTCCCAGGATGAGATGGATCTTTGAGAATGTTTTGAACTTTCTTAAGGCAGCAGGAGCTATAAAGCTCTTCCAAAGAGGGGAGAGGGCAACCCATGATCTTCTGGGCAAAGACATTAACCCTCTGGAGTGCTTTCCTATCTGCCACTGTTGCCACAGGAGGTGTGGCCAGTTTTATGAAACATTAACTTATCAGAAGACAAACTGGTGAAATGTCTACCTAGTAAAGTCTCCAAGGTTGCAGGATAATATCACTCATTCCAGGTGTATATTTGATAACAGTCACAGTGATATCAACATCCATCTGCATGTTTCTCTGTAAGCCCTGTATTCCATTGCTTTGGAATCTATGTTATTTTATCTAACAGCAAAGTCCAAGGATTTTACTACAATACTGCATGGGATTCCTTGAAATAATGTGACAAAATGAGTTGAGCAGTTGGAAATATTCTAATTGTTTAGAATATTTTAGTGTGTAGAACCTGTGCTATCCCCAGACCTTAAACACAGATTGCAGGGTGTCTTCAGAAGTTGCTTCTGAATTGTCATTTTCTGTGTGACAAAGAGGGGAAACCTCTACATTTTTCCTTTCCCATTTTGTCTTTTTTGATACAAACGCAGACATATTTTTTGTCTTATTTTCCTCCTTTTAGAACTACAGTGTCGTAGGTCTGATGCTATAATAACCAAAGCAACAAAGAAAAGGTTGTTCTTTCATTCTAACTCTGTAGGTCCATGGAAACTTCATAGTAAGGGAAAACTCATACAGGTAATCCTCGATATATGACTGGTCATCTAGTGACCATTTGAAGTTACAAAAGACCCTGAAAAAAGTACTTATGACCCAGATTCAAAGTCCTTATGACTGTCCCCCTCTTTGTGATCATGTGACAGTCAGGATGCTCAACAACTTGTTCATAGTATTGCAGTGTAAATTCAATGCCAGAAAAGTAAACACAGATTCATTTAACTTCTTTATAAACATATAAAGTAATTTTTACAATACCAGTTGTAGTTTTCTCCAACATGGAGCAAACTCAAACAGAAGCAGATATGTTCCAGGTTCAGAGCAGAACAGCAACTCAACTTCAGCTCAGAAACAGACATCAGTTTCACTTTATTTCAGCAGGCAAGCAAGCAAGTAGTTTCTCTTTCACTTTAGAGCTGGGCACAGAACAGAGATAAACCATGCCCATATTCTCTCTTTAAGTTTCAGCCCTCAATTCAGCTCTCACTGACTGACTTTGTTACTAAGCTCTATTCCAGTTCATGAATATACTCTGACACAACTGGCCTGAATTTAAGCATCTGCAGCATCCTGTGGTTTCACAACTACTATTTACCATGATTTATGATGTTTTTGCTGGAAGCCAGCATTTACATATGGTTTCTGGCAAAAAATACCCCACAGCAAAAAAAGAGTTTGCTTAACAACTGTGATATTTACTTAACAATCACTCTATTTGCATTATGGCTGCCACAACAAAGGCCATGAAATCAGGTGCATCACATGATGGCCTGCTTAATGACCATCACAACTTGCAACTGCAATTGCAGGCTTAGTCACAATGGTAAGTCGAGGACTATCTATGAAGTTCAGCTTCCTTAAAACAAAGAGGCACTGCAGTTTCTTGCAAATGAGAGACATTGTGTAAAACTAAACAGAAAGGACAGACAATTTTGCACTACACAGGCCAGTGGCAAAGCAAGAGAATACACCTCACTTTGCCTGGAAAAAACTAGAGGCATTCCAATGGGAAACGCAAGGGTTAACGGGAGAATGAGATTCTAGGATTGTTTCAACTGCACTGTTTCAACTGCAGGATGATTGAAGGTGATTTTAAAAACTAGCAACTGCTGATTAACACAGAACATGACTTCTCAGGCCAAGAGTGGTACGGTGGCCTAGAGGTGGAGCTCTCGTTTCATAGTCGGGAGGCTGTGAGTTCAATCTTAGGTAGAGGCAGATATTTTCTCTCTCTGGGCACACAGAGAATATATCAACTGAATACATCTCTGCATTGGTAACAGGAAGGGCATTTGGCTATTAAAACACACTGCTAGCTTCATTCAGTTGCACAGACTTTACCCTGCAAGGGATTATGGGGTCATTAATTGACAATGATTATGCTGCCCAGGCCAAGGAACAGCTGGAGTTGAGGAGTTCTACCCAAGCACACAGCCAAAGCTGGGGATGTTACAAGAACAGGAAAAAGAATTATGGTTCAGAAAACAGTTTTGAATCAAAGCTGGGTCACATGGGCATAAGTGGATTTTCAATAGGCAAGAAATGAAGGAGAACAAAACATCCATTTCTGCACTCAGGAAATAGTTGTGGCTCATAATTGTAATGGGCCAAGCCAAAAGTATCGATCTGCGCCCTGTGTTGCCACTGGAATAAAGTAAAACTGGCAGTTGTACAGTTTCTGAGAACAAACATGAACATGGTAATCTATATGGAAGGATTAAATTCCAAAACCCTCCTATAATAAAAGAAGAGAAGGCTCCATGTCACTGGCTGCGTTAGCGTGAGTGTGTAGACATTGCAACACTTTTTAGGTTAATATTAGCTTGGACTTGAACTTGTTCAACTGAGGAGTAGGTGACATAGAATCCACAGGGACCAATATGCCTCCAACTACAACCAGAGGATTAGTTTACCTTGTGCTAAAGGAGTCCAAACTGGAGTTACAAACCAGCTTTGTCCACTATGGTAACTGGCTTTTGAATAAGCAAATGACCTGAGGCCAACATTTAGTGAATGATTTCTGCATATGCTGTCATAATTCTAAATGCACCCCTAACTTCACAAGTATGCTCCTTCTTACTTCAGACCAAAATGTTAGACTACAATCCTAAACATATTTGCCAAACATTAACTCCTATCTTTGAGTAAATATTGCATAATTCATTTGAGTACTGCAAGGGAAAATATATTTTCCACTTATAAAATGCTAAAGAAAGAATGTATTAAAATAATCCATAGAATCCACTTTTCTGGAGACATTTAATGCGAAACTTAGGACTTTTTGTCATTGTTATCTTTTATTTCAGGTAACAAAGACCATGTATCTAGTTGAGGAGTGGATATGTTATGAATGTCAAGAACTTTGCAGGGGGCAAAGATGTCATGCTCTCCTGCTATGCTAACTAGAAAGACGCTGAGATACAGCTGTGCTTCTGTTATCCTGAGGCATCATCACATTATTCATCTGAGAAAGCAAACAGGAACACAAGTGTCTGCCACTATAAAAGAGGCTGAACGGCAAAGAGCTGTTGACACCTTGTTTCATAATACATTGACCCTGTGAACCTCTGCTATCAATTCTGCTATTGACTCAAACAATAGTCCTTGTCCCAGGTCATGCAAGATAGGGCTATTATCAATGCCATGTCATCCCTGGGTTGCCAACAGCTCTGCACCATGAAGAGTTCATTCAGAAGAGTCAGCTGGGAGAAAAATTAACCCTGTTTCAGGAACGGGATACAACAGAAGCAGAATAACAGAGTTGGAAGGGACCTCGGAATGAGCTGTTCCCCTTTCTCCTATCTACTCAAAGGAATTCTGATGTAAGGGAACATAACTAGAGCAGGCAATGTCACCAGGAAACACAAATTTGCAATTCAAGAAATATATGTTAGCACTATTCTAGATGTGTTGCCCTACAACACCCAGAATCTCTTACATTGGGTAAGGATTCAGGGAATTGCCTGCTTGACAAGTTTGCCAAGTTGGTGATGACAGCTGAGAACCAGGCCATTACTTAGTCAAGAAATGCAGAGATTCAGTCAGAGATGACCACAGGAAAACAGCCAAAACTATCAAACCTTCCATCTTGGTTTTTTTTTTTTCCCACAGATTTTCTCTCACCCCCACACCCCCTAACCCAGATTCTTCTGGGTTAAGCAAGGATATTATTACCACTACAAATTACTTTGGCTATTGTTTTCAGTTTTGTCATTAATTTAATTACTTCAACTATTTAAACTTTTATCTCTTTTTGTTTTTATAATTTATGTTGCACTGTTGTTGAAGGCTTTTTTCACTGTCTACTTTATTTATATGTGGTAACAGTAGTAACCATGTCTTGTTCATTATGTCAGAACTTTATACTTGCCTTTTTAAAAATTAAGACAAGAAATAAACAGTAGACGTTCCAATTGGAAATAAATGTTCCAATTTTTAAACTGTCCTTTAACAGACAAGTTTCAGTGACAGTATGTACAAGTTACCTAAAGATGGGAATAAAAATAACACAGATATAGAATGTACATTTCTCCAGCTGCTCAAGCACTATAAGAAAAAGAACAAATCATATAAATGAATCGATAATATGTGATTACATCAGATATGCACATACAGAGATTGATGCCAAAGCTCACAGAAATAGATGCCAGGACAAAGTGTATCTATGACTATCAATAATATATATATTATGCAGCTTTTCTGTTTTTCCTTTCTCTTTTTTTTTTCTTACTTGAACCATGCAGCAAACTCTATTCTTTGAATATGGCTTTATACTTTTAATAGAACTTTCTCATCTTTGTGTTTAATAGATACAGGTTTGGGAAACCAAGCAAAGAAATATAAGAGCAAATGTACAAAAAAAGGTAACGTAAGTCAAACTGCCAAAAGCTTGCTGATAAATATTTAAATAAATAAATATCCAAAATATCTAAAAGCCAATCATGGGTACATCAGAAGTAAGAAATCAAGCATGCAGAGACTAGAAAAACTCAGTCCTCAAAAGAAGAGGGATGAAGACTTGAAAAAGTAGACATGAATTCAAATAAAATGAAATGTACTGAGAATAGATTTTGCCTCTGATGAGTAAAACATCTACACAGATAACCAAAAATTCAGCTTTAGAACCATTCAAAAATAAATATCATCAAAGCCAAGCACTATTATATCACAAGGTTTTAAATAATTCATATGTGAAATGGTCAAATAAAAGTAAATGAACATCCTGACATCAGGCAACTTCAGGAATGGAAATGCCAAAGTACAGACATCATTAAAAGCTCACATCCCAGGGACCCAATCCATGTAATATTTGTTCTTTAACAATATGAGACTTTGCTGAAGATGGAATAACATGGCTTCTGCAGCAGTGGTGGGATTCAATTTTTTTTACTACCAGTTCCGTGGGCTTGGCTTGGTAGGCATGGCAGGGGAAGGATACTGCAAAATCCCCATTCTCACCCCACTCCAGGGGAAAGTTACTGCAAAATCCCATTCCCTCCCCACCCCACTAACCTGTTTTCCAGCTCCATTCTCCTGTGCAGGGCAACAAAGAAGACCCAGCCAATCAACTGGGATTCGGGAGGCAGAGAATAAATGGGGACAGGGACAGTCACAGGTGATATTTGCCAGTTCTCCAAACTACTCAAAATTTACACTACAGGTTTGTAAGGTTTCCAAGTAATGAAATCCATGTTAAAAGAAAAAGAACGAAGTCCATCTTCAAAAAGATTTCTTTTATTTAGGAAAGCATCAAATTGGCAAAGTCTGTTGTAATTCCGGATCTGACCCAACCCGGAATTACCCCACAATATTAGAAGTTAGAAAGAACCCTAAAAGTCACATTCTGCAATAGAAGTATTTCAATGTTGCTTGATATCATAAATCTCCACCTCCAGGGGCCCAATCCCAGACAGCTCGTTTCTCCAGAACTGGTCAGGACCTGCTGAATTCACCTCTGTTCTGCAGGGGGAATACTTGCATCAGTGGCCTCCCAGCAATACTGGAGAATATTGACCTGCAGGTCAATAGAAGTTTGGGGGGAGAAAACACCTCCATATGTAAGCCTCAAATGCTTCCCAACAAGCTGTGAAGGTCTCTTCCTAAGGCCTTCCTCTAAAGCTTTGTTTTAACAAAATATATCACCCCATCAGATCTTTTAGCTTCTTAACTTTTCCTTCTTTACCCATCTTTTGCATCAGAGTCAACTGAATCACTCATTACTTCAAGTGGATCTTTTATTCTTCATCTTTCAATTTCCTCCCAACTTCATCCATAGAAAGCAACTGATCTTCTTAAAGCCCCTGTCACACTGCACCAACGGATGGAAAAAGGATATAAAACGGAGAAAAACACTCACCATCCGTTGGTTAACACGATGTATCCATTCTGTACTCACTGCCTCCATTTTACTTCCTCTCTATCCATCCAGCATCCGTCTATTGACGTTTCATCCGCTCAGAGGGTTTTGAGCTGCTAAACTTTTGCGTGCAAAAGTATCCAATGCATCTGTTTCTGCATTCCGCTAGGCGCCATCCGTAGGCATCAGCGCATACCGTTCTGCATCCGTTAACGCACTCCAGCTATATCCGTTAGGCATCCACTACGCATGCTGCGCGAACTCGATCGCGCTCCAGCGGTAAACCGGACGCAGGGAGGAAGCGGAACAGATGTGGAACGGCATGCAGAACGGATGCAGAATGGATGGGAGAAAGGATGAAAGCGGCATGCCGCTCCCCAAAGAGAGCATTTAAAATGGAAAAAACGTTTCGCAGAGGGGACCTATCTCAGATATTAAGGATGTCTAGAGGATGCCTAGAGGATGCCAAAGGGACAACATAGTGGAAAACCTATACTGCCTATAAAAGGGGGAGCAACTCTCTGGATCTCACTTTCAGACCAGCAGCGCCACGCTGTGCGACGCTCTTGCAGCCTTCATCTGACTCTTCCTCTTCCACAGCATCCAGTCATGTCCAGCATGGATCGTAACAAAGTCCTTTTGGCAGCCACCATCGTTCTGCAACAGTTCGAAGCCATACTACAGGCTCTGTGAACTCTACTACGGGAAGAAAAAGAGGCGGCACAGAAGCGTCTGGGTCCGAAGATGTATCGGGAGAAGAGCAGAGTACGGACTGTACAACAAGCTGATGGGGGAGCTCAGGAAACAAAGACACTCATTGCATTCAGAACTTCATGAGGATGCCTCCAGCCATGTTTGACGAAGTTGTGGAGCGCTGAGACCCAGGTTGACCAAGGCAAACACCAACTTCCAGCCCAGCTTGGAACCTGGGTCAAGGTGGCACTCACTCTGGGCCACCTAGCCTCAGGGACCACCTACATGAGCATGCAGTACGGCTGGAGGCGTGCCCACACAACACCATCAGCATTGTGGTCAGAGAAGTGGTGCAGCCATCATCGAAGAATACATGGAGGAGCTCTCTCCAGTACCCCATCACTGAAGAAGGATGGCAAGAGCGAAACCTGACAGACACTGAGGATGTGCAAGGCCCCCCAGAGCCTCACGTGAGGGAAGAAGCAGCGCAACTCCTGAAACACTGCTGCCACTCCCCAGCTGGAGCGATGAGTGGCAAGACAGGATGATAGATGCTTAATGGATGCTCTTCAGCCTGTCTCATCGCACTGATGAGATTGGCCATGTATGTTGGGTGGGGCCTACAGTGAAACAGGGCATTTAATAAAGAGTTGTGTTTATGTTGACATGTGTGGATGATTTATTACATTATTATTCATAATAAAGGGCCATAGGTGTGGCACCTGGGAGGGTGGACCATAACAGTCCCACTATGCTTGCCCTGGAGGTTTATCTATCCCACAGCTATTACCCTACCCAAAGGTATCCCTGCTCATTCCACAGGTATCCCTGCCCATCCCACTGCTATCTTAACCCATCCCACAGATATCTAACCCATCCCAAAGGTATCCTGCCCATCTGATAGGTATCCCTAGCCCATCCACAGCTATTACCATCCCAAAGGTATCCCTCCACCCACTGCTATCTAACCCATCCCACAAGCATGCAAAGGCTTAAAACATTTCTAAAAGTTTCCACCAAGACTTTATTAAAAAAAAAGAAATGAAGCAAGTGTGTGAATCAAAGATGAACTTTATTAACAACAAGCTGTAAAAGAGAAAAATGACCAAGTCAAGTGTCCAAATAAAGTCCACAGGTAGCCAGCCAGCCAGTTTCTGGAAATTCCTCTTGGTCACTCAGAGGTGTGCCCAGTCTCAGGGGTGAAGGTCCAGGTGCTGTGGAGGTGGCTGGTGCTGGAGTGCTTGTCTGAAGTGCCCATTGGGGTGCCTGGCCCGAGAGGACAACAGGTGACGGTGTTGTTGAGAAAGCTCTCAGACAGCTGGCTCAGACCCGTGATTTTGAGAGCTCCCTTCCTCCATGACATGGGGTGTCAGCCCCAGTACCGACGACAGATGTACTGAGGCCGGGCTTGGCTGTGGGGTAGAGGAAGGAGCAGTGTAGTGGGGCTGTCTGGTCTGCAGCTGGGTGAGGACTGGCGTTGGTGGCATCGGTGGCGTGGGTGGCATCGGTGGCATGCAGTGTCGTGGGTGGGCATCGGTGGCATCAGTGGAACCGGTGGCAACGATGTCATCAATGACTCTGTGCCTGGACTGGGAAGGGCTGGCTGCCTGTGCTGCTGGACCTCCTGTTGGCCGTAGTCCTGGTAGGTGAGGGCCTGTGGAAACGCTTGGAATGGGAGGGACATCACCTGGGGTGGAGGACCAGACCTGGACTGGGTGGGAGGCAGGTTTTCAGCTGGGCTGGAGGGTTGTGAAACAGCTCGGTGATCCGCGTCCTTCACCACCTGGTACTGGGGTTCCGCCATGTTCCTGAGGGTCTGGTTGACATGGTGAGGAAGGGCTTGCGTTGGAGGTGGAGGAGTCGGTGTGAACCAGCTGAGAAAGGAGATCTATGCTGGTGCGGATGGTGTCCTGATCTCCACCAGGACAGTGTGGCTTGCCCCTCCTGCTGTCTGGCTCTCTGCCTTTCTGTGGAGGTGGAGCTGGGGGGGTGGATGCGGATACGGCTGTGGTGGACCGCGACGTCTCCTTTCTCCCACCGCACCAGGGAGTCCTCCACAGCGCTCCACACGGTTACAACACCTGTCCGCGGGTTCTCCGCCGTGGCACGCTCCACAGAAACCTGCCTGGAGACAGGAGCTGACTCTCGGCCGGAAGAGGCTGGCTCTCAGCAGGCTGCCGGAGAGAGAGGGGCTGCCTGGTGCTCCTCGGTGGTGGATCTCACCCTCCAGGAAGCTGCACCTGCCATGACGTAGGTCTTCTCTGTCCGTCAGCTTAACCGTGGCCTAGCCAGATTTCTTCAGGTGCAGCTTCCCGTACCAGGTGTGCATGTGCTTCCACCAGCGAGGAGCACCTCCGAAGTGGTAGCCCATAGACTCTCCGCCTTCTCTCTCCAAGCAGCCTGCTTCCTTTTGGTGTCCCTGTACAGCCGGTTGTCCCTTCCGCCACAGATAGTCATTCTCTCTCAGCCACTCCAGCACCTCATCTCATGTTCCTCCTCAATGGAGTATTGCCTCCTCTTCCGTTGTTGCATACGCCTCTTCCTACCTTTGGCAGGACCAGATGAGCCCTTATCAGAGGGGCTCCCAGGTAGTAGGGGCTGCTCCTTCAACCACCAGCAGCAGCAGCAGCACAGGAATCATCATCATCATATCACTCACCAGCAGAATCCATAATCATCAGCAGCAGCAGCAGCAGCAGGATCAATCATCACAGCAGCAGCAGGATCAGCACCAGCAGGATCAGCAGCAGCAGCAGACCAGCAGCAGCAGCAGCAGAGCAGCAGGACCAGGATCGCAGCAGCAGGAGTAAAGCAGGCCAGCAGCGCCAGCAAGACCAGCGAAGCACGAGCAGGACGCAGGAGCATGAGTGACCGAGCAGGATGAGCAACGACCAGGAGCACGAGCAGGATGAGCAGTCGAGCAAATCCAGGAGCGCCGGCAGGATGAGCAGATGAGCAGGACGAGCAGTGGACTTGGAGCAGCTTCAGCAGAGAAGCACCAGCAGAAGCACCACCACCAGGCAGCTTCAGCCAGAGTACGCAGCACTGCAGAAGCACCACCGCCAGGAGCAGCTCAGCAGAGTATGCAGCAGAGAAGCACACTGCCAGGAGCAGCTTCAGTAAGAAGTCCAGCACCAGAGAGTGGCCCGAGCAGCAGAAGCCCCAGCAGAAGCAGAGTCAGGGACAGGGGGCGGGAGGGTGGCCTGTCCCTCTTGCCAGGATGGCAGCAGGTTGCTGAGGCTTCTCTTCTTCCCATGGTTTTGGTGGGTTGCTGCTGGCAGGGAGGCTGGCAGGGAGGCTGGCCCAGCGCAGCTGAGGAAGGCTGGCACCAAGGCTGGCAGGAAGGCTTGTAGGAGGCATGCACCAAGGCTGGCAGGAGCCTGGCACCAAGGCTGGCAGGAAGGCTTGCAGGACAGCCTGGTAGGAAGGAAGGCAGGCATGCACCAAGCTGGCAGGCAGACTGGCTGGCAGGGAGGCTGGAAGGCCAGGCTGGCAGCAAGGCTGGCAGGCAGGCAGAGGCAAGGCTGGCAGGCGAGGTTGGCCAGGAGGCTTGGAGGCAGGCTGGCAGGAAGGCTGGCAGCAAGGCTTGCAGGCAGAGCATGCAGGCAGGGCAGGGCAGGCAAGGACTCGATGTATCGGAGCAGGTCTTTCCTCCGAATGCTGGCCACGTGCGCAGCTGCTTCCCTTTATATCCCGTGGCTTACATCAATGCATCCGCCCGCTTGTGCAATTAACGCTCGGCAATCGTTCGGCTTCCTGTGCATCACTAGGCTTCGCTCTGCATCCCGCTTTCAATCGCTGTGCATCGTGTGGCATCCGCTGTATCGTTCCGCATTCCGCTTTGCTGAGGCCCCCCAAAGCCCTGCGGATGTGCCATCCGCTCCCATCCGCTTTTCATCCGCTGGGCTTCCGTTCCGCATATCCGCTTTCCATCCGCCCTGCGTCCTCCCCGCGTCCATTCCTTTCCGTGTTATCCGCTTTTCCGGTTATCGCAAATTTTTGCCCCTTTTGAGAGCGGATAACAACGGATGGAACATTTTTCTCGTCCGTTGTGTCCTTTTTACTAACATTTTGCATCAGTTGTGCAGTGTGACAGGGCCTTAAGGTGAGACTTCATAAGTTTGTATTTAGAAATTTCATATTTAACCTGCTCATTTTTCACTACCTTTTCAGTCAATGTTCCCACCAATTTTTCATTATCTGCTATTTTATATTTTTTGCAGCTACTCCGATGAGTTTTTTTCCCATATTTTCTCATTTTTCTCAAAGAATGAAGGGCACTTTTCACAGGGCCCTACTTTATTTTCTCCTTATCATTTGCAAATGAGATAAGGTAAAAAAAGAGAATGAATAAATCAAAGTAACACAATTTCCACTGGAACCTACAAAAGAGATGGTGAATTCTAGGCCTCCCTTAGGCAGGAAAGCTGACAGGGTAACTTTTAGTTTAATCTTCTTTTTCAGCCTAACTCACCTCACAGGATAGTTGACATAGTTAAAATAGGAGGCAGGAGCATTAGGTATGTTCATCATCCTCGTCCAGATTGAAAGGATTAGTGGGTGATATCACTGTTGTCCTGGAAACACCCACTTGTGAACTCCTTTCACATCTCCAGCAGGAATTGAGGTGAAGAATAAGAGTTCAACCCCATTCCATGTCAGCTCTTGGGTCTCAATTATGAACTTGGTAATCACCTGCCACTCGAGCCACCATGCTCCTGTCTCCCTGGTCATGATCCAACAACTAGACTTTTTTCAGAAAAATATCCAACATACAGTAGAAAAGAGTTAAGCAATCCTTTTGGCCAAAGCATTTCTGAATTTGAGATTCAGAATTTGAGGTTACTGTGATCTCACAAAATTGCAGCTTTTTTTATCACTCCCCCCCCCCCTTCGGATTCTNTGAGGTTACTGTGATCTCACAAAATTGCAGCTTTTTTTATCACTCCCCCCCCCCCTTCGGATTCTGGGAGCTTTCCATTGCTAACCCTTTCAGCCAAACAATGTACTTCTTTTACATTTTACTGCTTTTGTACATTTCTTGTTTTCATTGTCTCTACTGGTCAGCTAATTCATCATTTTAAAACTATATATCACCATCTATTATTTTCCCTGCTGTATTGTAACATTTCTCAGAAATGGAGCTTCACAAATTCACTTTTCTTCGCAATTCTTCACTTTCGTCTGTATATTTTGTACATGTCTCTTGGTTTCTGGAGAACTGAATTATCCAGGATATCAAACAAGTTTATCATTCTCTAAGTGTAGTCCTTATTTTCACCTTTCTGCTAAAGAACAATCATCTTTACCAGGTTAAGTCTAACAGAATGATGACATGGCATCAATAGTGCCATTTCTAGAATGAATACATGACAACAATGCCTAGATAAGAATGTGGTATATAGGAATACAGCTTGTTTCTTTGGCTGTTACGGAAAGTAGAGCAAGAATAAGCTGAGGAGCATGAGTTTGCATGCAGGGTCATATAATTGTATGATGGAAAATTAAAGGGGCCTTTCCACTGTCTATGTAGTTGGGAAACACTCAGAAGTGGTATTCAGTAGGTTCTGACCAGTTCTGGAGATCCGGCAGCAGAAATTTTGAGTAGTTCAGAGAACCGGCAAATACCATCTCTGACTACAGATTTTACAGTCTCCTTCCCCAGCCATGCCCACTAAGCCATGCCCACAGAACCAGTAGTAAAAACAATTTGAATCCCACCACTGGAATCACATCTATTCCTACTGTAGGAAGTTGGCACCCACCTTTCTCCTAGAAAAATGAAATATCCTAGGAAATACTAAAAAGGCAGAATATTTCCTCTAAAAAGAGTAGAAACTCAGAAGCAGAAACTCACCTCAGAAGCAGAAACTCACCCCCACCTTTGTTAATGGGTGGGCCATTCAGGCCTGGGCCAGAATACTTTACATAACAAAGATCTCCAGGTAAAGCTATAGCAATTGCTCAAAAGCCCTTTCAGTGCATCAACATCCAACAAGGCTCAACCAAACCTGGAACTCAGGACAGCCTACAGAGTTGCCTCTGCATGGCCTCATGGAAGTCTGATAACCAATTAGAAACAAGCTCCAGTTCAAATCCCAACAAAGGTTATAAAACCCAGGCACTCTTAGTACTTCAGCCTTTTTTGTTGATCTCTTCCTGGAAGCATGTGATCATCCTTCCTTTTCACTCTGGAGCTCCAGGCTACGTGGTCCTATCCACCATTAAACCTTCCAAACAGCTTTCATGTTTCCAGTGTCTTTTTCCCCACTTGGAACTGAACCCAGAAGGATATTTCTTTCAAAAGTACTGTACAGTATCAGAGAAAAATGTTGATTCCAACATTTGTCCCAGTGTTCTTTTTTGGAGAAGGATGATAATTTCTATAGCTTTGCATGCACAACGCCCTAGGATCAACCCCCAGCTTCACAAGGCAGAGCTAGGAATGACTTGTTTGAAATTTTGAAGAGCAATTTGGACAATCCTGGGGTGTTTGGTTCTGCGTTCTAATTCAGCTTCCTATGCTCCCAGGAGTGCTAAGAAGACAAATTCTCCCTTTTTTTCTACCATTGATTCAATTGGAAGAAACATAATTTGTTTTCTTTCTTTTTTTCAGAGAGAAGAAAAATCCATCAAATTCTCTTGGATGTGGTCTTTGATGATTATATGTGGTATTCCTGTATTTATTTAGGGACAAGGCATCAGGGGCTAAGGAGCACACAAATGTCTTATCTTCACTGTATAATCGTAGCTCCAAAAGTCTGCAGACTCCTTGACAGCTTTGGGTCATTTGCATCCCAAGAGAACACATCATGAAAAAAAAAATACTTCTACAAGGAAATAGTGAAATGACTGTATTAAAATGCCACCCAGCAGTCACTGACTCAGCAGAAATATATACTGGCATAAAATGTGCCCTCCCCCAATTGCTGATTCCTACTCTCCACACTAACACTTCTTTACTGTTTTATTGTGGAAGAAATTAAGGAAAGGGATTGGTGAATCTCTAGCTTTGTTACCTGTGCCACCAAGTATCCTCTATTATTAGGTAAAGATCCACCAGTCTTTTTCTTTAATATGGAATGGGTCAGGATTAGATGAGTGTAAATAGAAGCACTCTAATGATAAGCTAGATATGAAAAAGTCTCTTTCACGGGGGAAGAAAACACAGGAGAAATTGCAAGACAAATGTTAGAACATTAGTTCCTAGCAGGAACATTCCTGCATATAATTGGCTTCTTTTTGAAGAAAAAGCCAACATTTGGATAAACCCTGTTAGTTTCTTGGTTTGGCCAACTGTATCAGTAAAAGAAAAAAAAATCAATTTTCTTCATAGAAAAACTGTGGTTTATGAATATGTGGTTTTTTTTTAAATAGCTTACCTCTGCATTTTTTGGCTTTGAATTTTTAAAAAGAAATTATCTTTCTCCTTAACTTTACATTCATGACATTGAATGCCAAACTCAAGGAAAAGAGAAAGTTCCTCTTTCATTTATTTCAGAAATCTTTACATTAAATCCAAGCCTTCTGATCCTTGCATCTATAAAAACCCGAGCATTATATTTTATATCCGTTCTGTCTGTGACAAAATTTATTTTCATTGTGTCAACCGTCCATTTTTTACTAGCCCAATTCTTTCTCACCAGAAGAGCAAATTGAACTATCCTGGCCACCAAAAGATCATTTCTTTGCTTTTTCAAAGTTCCAGCAGATTCTTTTTCTTTTAAAAAGGAGAGAGGAAATGGTCCTTCTTTCCTCTGCATGGCAGATTAAAAATATCTTTTTTTTCTTCCCACAGAAAAATCTGAAGCATTTTGGCAGTATGCTGTCAGTTCAATCTGTTATTAAATCATTCCTAGCACTAAAAGACACATTCATTTTGAAACTGATATCCATAAAAAGAAGAAATTTTCTTATGGACAAATATGCTATCAAATTTAATAAAATAAATAAAATGTTGTGGTCTGTTTTTCTCTTTTTGCTTCTTTTTTTCTGCCTTTAAAATATAATTAAATGATATCAAGACAAATACAAAATAATGTAAAATCACTGCACATAAGTTTTTTATTTATTATTTATTCATTCATTGAACACTTCTCAGTGGTGGGATTCAGAAAAAAGTTACTACCAGTTCTGTGGGTGTGGCTTGGTGGGCGTGGCAGGGCCACCCCAGAGGAAGAATACTGTAAAATGTTGGCCACATTTTGCCAAATACACTCTTCACACAGACATATACCCTAATTTACATTAAAATAAACTAACATCTATACTTCAATATTTCATTAGTTATGTCATCAGTATCTGCAGCTTTTTCATTTGTTAATATTGCCACATTTATGTTGTTCTCATCTTTTTTTTTTTCTTGGAAACAAACATTGATCAGCATTTGTTTCAGTTCCATTCTCCAAATTATCACTATCATTCCTATTGAAACCTTTAAAATGTGCCTTCCAATATTCCATCATTTCAGTTTCAGTACAAATCATTTCCTCACTTTTATTTCTTTGTGTCAAGTAAAACACACACAAACTCTAAAACTGAGTGTACATTTGAGAGAGACAAAACACACTTAAATCACCCTGATAAAGGGAGATGATGCTTATAACCATGACAATATACATAATGTTTGCAGAATAAAATACACTTGGTGTAGAACAGGTAATTAGTTGGTTCTACAGGATACAAGACCAGATAAGTAAAAAAAAATGGCAATAGTTTTAAGTCTCAAAAAGTGAGGAAAAACAAATACTTCTTAAATTTGATTGTATAAGAATTGTTTAGAAATTTATTTCTATTTATGTCATTGGGATTCTACCAGTTCGGATCAGATTGGGCAAACCCTTTGTTCCCATGTTCAGCTTGCTCTGAACCAATTTGCTGTGACAAGGAAGTGGGCCCTCCCACCCCTGCTCTTTCCTGTGCTTTATGCCTTTGTTTAGATCACAGCTGATTCACATGGCAGAGATGTTTGCCGTGCCTCAGCTGTTTTCTTCACAGAGACTACAGTTCAAGGTAAACATGGGCTTGACTTTTTTAAATGTGGAGCATGTGCACAATCACTGAACCAGTTGTTATACCAGTGAAATCTCATCCCTGTCTCTGTTTATTTGGTTTCCAGAAACTTCAGTGACCACGGAATGTTTCTGGGTGAGTGGGTGGATTTTTATAGGGTTCTGGGGTTTGGTGATTGAGATGCTCCAGCGGGTTGAACAATGTAGTGAGCCTTGTGTCTTTTGCTATTGTAATGATGGTGGATAAATCCTATTATGTCCTAGAAGTCACGTCCTGTCCCAAGAATTTGGGTGGGGGAATGTAGATTTTAGCAGTCTTTGTTTTTCTACTTTTTAAAAATCCCATCAGCTCCAACCTTCTGTGGGAGCTATGGCTGAAGGTGTTTTGCTTATGAATAGATTGGCCCAGTCTTTTTGAATGGATACCAGATCTCCATTCCAAAAGACCAGCCTTTTCTGCTTGAGGCTGTTTTCCTATGGCAGAGAGAGACTGGGGCTGCTTTCTGTGTTTCTCCATTTCTCCTTTGGGAAAATATAATATTCTGCCTCTTTTAATATTCAGTGTCCTATGAGTAATAAAAAAATAGATTCTTACAAAGCATTATTAGCCAGGTTTGTTGCAAAGAAAAGGGGCTTACAATTGTAACAAAGGTTACGGAATCTTAAGAATTGGATATAAGTGTACTTAAGCTGCCTTTTTATCAGCAACTGTGGTGAGGTAGGTCTTCCTTGATACTTTTGATCTTCCTTTTCACAATCTTGATTTAAGGCAGAGTTGGCTATCCATTTAGAAGATTGGAAAGTTCATCTGTTTTTGTTCTATGTTGTTTTGAAAACATCCATTCTCATTCCCAGAGTCAGAGAATTCCATTACAGTAGCAATGTTTCCATCCTGCTTTTTAAAGATTAGTTACTGAAGGAAGACTTATTGTCATACCTTTTTGGTCTAGGAGATAACAAAGACAGCTACTAAACTTTGCTCTATAGCCAATAAGGCACCATTGTTAAGTTATAATCACCAAAAAATAGGTTTCTTTAAAATGACGGCTTTTAAAAATGGCAATTGCTAAATATGTTAAGAAAGGCAATCTTTATTATTTTGCATTTTAAAAAATTACAGATTACAACTGAGATATGAAATATGAGAAAAATAGAATTGATGAAACACTCTGAATGTATACAATGTTACACCAATCCTTCCTGTTTTTAAAAAGCAGCTGTTCTTATTTAAAAGCAGCTTCTTATTTAAACGAGCAAGTTATCTCTGTAACAACAACAATGTATTAAAAATTCATCATCCCTTTACAAGGAGCTAAAGGCCCTGTCACACTGCCCAACGGATGCAAAACTCACACAACAGACGAGCAAAATGTTCCATCCGTTGTTATCCGCTCTCAGAAGGGGCAAAAATAACCGGAGCGGATAACACGGATGCGGGGAGGATGCAGGGCGGATGGAAAGCGGATGCGGAATGGAAGCCTAGCAGATGGAAGCGGATGGGAGC
>BHFT01025662.1:0-26262 GCA_004320025.1 Laticauda laticaudata
AAGCTTTTTTGTCCGTTTTACATCCTCTTTGCATCCGTTGGTGCAGTGTGACATGGGCTTAAGATAAAGTGATCTCCTATGGGAAGTGATCAGGATTATGTTTTAAGTATATAAAAAGTTAAAGAACACAATCTAGAAAGCCAATGTGTTTTGACATCTTTTTTACTGACAAAGACAAGAAGATTCATTTAAACTTCTCATGATGAAAGCCCTAGAAAGAGAAGGTGAGATGAAGAAGGATAGACAAAATAACAAATAGGAGAAGAAGACTGACCAGTGAAGCAGAATAAAAAGAAAGTACTCAAAAAGACTGAAGAATCAGAAGTGATAGGCACCAGAGGTGGTATTCAGCAGGTTCTGACCAGTTCTGGAGAACTGGTAGAGGAAATTTTGGGTAGTTTTGGAGAACCAGGAAATACCACCTCTGACTGGCCCTGCCCCCATCTATTTTCTTTCTCCCAAGTCCCAGCTGATTGGCTGGGTCTTCTTTTGTTACCCTGCACAGGAGAACGGAGCTGGAAAGCAAGGTTAGTGGGGTGGGGAGGGAATGGAGATTTTTCAGTATCCTTCCCCTGGAGTGGGGTGGGAATGATTTTACAGTATCCTTCCCCTGCCACACCCACAAAGCTACACCCACAGAACCATTAGTTAAAAAAATAATAATCCCACCACTGATAGGCACTCAAAAAGGCAAGAGAAATGAGGGTAAAGAATATATTTTAGGAGACTAAGAAATGGAAAGAAATAGAACCATGAAAAAGACAAAAGGGATATGGAAGGATAAGAAGCATTTTTATAAGTTACATGAAAGTAGACAGTTGTAAAACATGAAATTATGAAAAAATTGGGGGGGGGAGTCTAATTTTAACCATGATCGAATAAGCCAACTTTATGTTCCTTCTGTTTATTTCAAACTGTTTATATCTTTAATTCAATAAATATTATCATACAATTTGATTTGTCTTCAATTCCTCTTTAATCTACTGAAAAGCCTTTTGTAAATTAAATAAGAAAATATTGTCCAGGTCATTTTATTGATAGATCATTGGTATTTCTCATTTAATTCCTTTAAAAATTGCCATTTGGGGGGGGGGGGGGCGGTAATCCAATAGTATATACTCTTTCTGATCAAAGGTCATTTGTCAGTTCCACTTTCAGTACTTTTTGTCCATCAGATAAAAATTTGTTCAACATCTGTCATTCCTTCATTAACAATTTTTGAACAAGTCTATCCATAAAAGCACACATTATTACTGCAGTGTTTGATATTTGTAATTACAATTTCTGGCTCCATTTTTCAAAGATCTCTTTTAATGTTATTTCATGTTGTAAAGATTTCATGTCATTTTATGTCCAGTATTAACTGATATCAAAAACAGGCTTGTATTCACCCCACCTTTTGCTTAGAATCTTATTGTCCTCTAGTGTCCAGTTTTTGTAACTGCCTACAAAAACCAGGCAGACAAAGTAAGTCTGTTTCCCATGAGAAGCTTATTTTTAACATTAATTCCAAAAAACTTTTAGTAAAAGTCAATATTCCAAATTTATCTGGATTGGTTCCTCAATTTGTTTATAACTTTCTTAGATCAAAATTCTGAATTTTTACTGTTTATTTCAAATTCTTTAAGGCCCTGTCACACTGCCCAACGGATGCAAAACATTTGTATAAAAGGACACAGCGGATGAGAAAAATGTCCATTCGTTTTGTTATACGCTCTCAAAAGGGGCAAAAATTTTGCATAAGCAGAGCGGATAACACGGAAAGGAACGGACGGGGGAGGATGCAGAGCGGATGGAAAGTGTGATGCGGAATGAAGCCTAGCGGATGGAAGCAGATGGAACGGAATTGCAGAGCGGATGCAAGAGCGATGCGTAGAGGATGCAGAGCGGCATGCAGAACGGATGCATTAGCGGATGACGCGGATGCGTAGCTGCATCCGCTCTTCTCCTTTCTCGTCCGTGCTACTACGGCTGCGCGTCTTGTTCTGCTTCCTCCCTGCGTCTTTACCGACTGGAACAGATTTGAGTTGCACGGGATGCGCAGCGGATGCCTAGCGGATATAGCAGATGCGTAATGGATGCGAAGGATGTTCCACATATGCTAGAGGATGCAGATACGGATGTCATTGGATTACTTTTCGCGCTCAAAAGTTTTGAGCAGCTCAAAACCTTCTGAGCGGCATGGAAATGTTCAATAGATGGATGCTGGGACAGATAGAGAGGAAGCAAAACGGAGGCAGTGGTACTAGAATCAAAAAAAAAAAAAAAAAAAAATGGCGAAGCATCGCATTATCCAACGGGATGGCAAGTGTTTTTCTCCGTTTTACATCCTCTTTCCATCCGTTGGTGCAGTGTGACAGGGGCTTTAAATTCTTCAGTTTACAATTGATATTTTTTTTTTGTTCAGAGTTGAAGATAAAACTTTCCAATGACTTTTCAATGGAAACTTTCCAATGACTTTTCATTGGAAACTTTTGAAGTTTTCAAACTTGTCAGGATGAAGATGCATAGTAGTTCTAAGATGTATAGTAGGCAATTTCAAAAACTGATTAGAAAGTGAGGTTGTAAACTTCGTGTACTTTCAAAGATTCTGTGGCTGTTGTGAGAAAGATGGTTCATCTCTTCATCTCATAGTGCACAAACCCACAGAAAACCACTGTTCTATCTTGGAGGACCAGTTCTCTAAAGCACACGTGCCCTCTCTTGTCTGGAGAAGCTACAAGGAACTGGTGTATTTATCAGTTCTTTGGTCTTTGCTGTAGTCATCAACTTTGCTTCTGTAGAATTCAATTGGTCATACATCCCCCAGAAGTCCTAGCACATGTTGATTTACAATCTTGGGGAGGAGGGGAATGGCCACACTGGTACCTTCAGACCTAGGAAAATAAAAGAATATTTCAATTTTAATGAAAATTGAAGTTTCAAGGAGGACATGATCAAAGCTGAATTTGTGCTTTGAGATTCAAGGACAAACCTATTTGATTCAAGCAGCTTCAAAATTGAAATGGTGTGATGGGAGAGAAGATTAATCCACAAGACATAATAGAGAATCATTTAAAAACCTGCCACTGCTTTATTTTTAGCAGAATAAGAAGAAAATAATAGGAATGCTTCATTCTTTAGAGGACATTTAGCCTGCCAAGTTTCAACTATATCTTCAAGGTCTTTACAACAATATTTTTAAAAATATTTTTCTGGACATCTATAAAGACAAGGATGAGAAAAGGACAACACAAAAATAGCAAGTTGTGATGAACCTACAGAAAGTGTCCCAACTCAAAGAAAAACATTGTCAAAAATTGTTTTAGACAAAACCATTATTTTTACTTTTTCTCTTGTTTTTCTGAGATGTCACCCTTGACATAATACTGAAGAATACCCATAATCATGCTTTTGTGGGATGTTATGCTTTGCTGCCACTAACCATGGGTGTATGTTTGGCAACAGTTGTTGGCAACTTGGTGATTCCAGAGATCTTCAGCACTAGCTTCTGGAAAATCCAGAGCTCATTTGCAAAGTTTAGCCTTTTCTGGACAGGACTTGTTTGGGTCAAAATTAAGGCTTACTTGCAATATCATTAGTTAATTACTGAACAAAATGATAGCAAAAGCACCCTGGCATAGTGAGATCAATGGAAAGAGGCTAATCGTAACTGATACAGAGAATTTGCAGCATTGTCAGTCCCTTATTCTTCTTAAAGCTGTAAATATTTGGACTGTTACCTGGAACCTACTTATTCCTTACTGAATAAGGAATAATCTATCTACCACCATCTATCACCAAGAATTTGATCCAAGAATGCGTACCAGACAAGTTAACACTAAGCATATACAATATTCAGGTTGTTGAAAGTGGCATCCATGGGGAGGAGGTTTTAAAAAAATCAAAATGCTGTTTGCACCCTCACTCGTTGTATATATGCTCTCAATCACTAAAAACATTTTAGATGAACTTCTCAGTGGGACGCAGGACACAATCTCTCTGGACATGAAATAAGTTTCTTTTCCATCTCTCTCTCTCTCTCTCTCTCTCTCTTCCTCCTTCCTTCCCTCCCCCCCTTTCTATATCCCTATTCCTCTACTCAGCCATTCCATATTTATTATTATGATGGTTGATCTCAGTCAGTTAGAAGTTTAGGCTGGATTTGGCATTTTCATTTACCTTCCAAATCCTTCCCAAGGACCTGAGATAGACAAATGTTGTTTGACTGTGTTAAAGGCATCATTGTAGCAGGTGAATAAACCTGCCTCCTGCAATTGACTGACAATGATTTTTGCCAATGCCAATGGTGTTCAGGTGGTGGTTAAATCAGTGGTGGGATTCAATTCTTTTATTACTGGTTCTGTGGGCGTGGCTTGGTGGGCATGGCAGGGGAAGGACACTGTAAAATCTCCAGTCAGAAGTGGTATTTTCCAGTTCTCTGAACTACTCAAAATTTCCATTAAAGGGATTTCGGTTTGAGCTTCTTTGGCAAGAGACCAAAATCTGTGATCGTATGCAGTGTCGATCTATGCTCGCCCGTGGAGTGCCCTGAGCCGGCTGGTTTTGGGGCTAAGCCATTCTGTAGAGGTGATGAAAAGGGGAGAGACTGCCAGCAGGGTTGAGGAGAGTCACATTTCCCGAAGGCAGTTATCCCTTTCCCGAAGGCAGTTACAGCAGTGGTCAGAAATGGCCACCTTAAAGAAGAACTCGACCGGAAAAGAATGTGCAGGAGGAGAAGTAAAGTATGGCTGACTGGGTCAAACTGAAAAGTAACTCAATAGAAGTAACCTGGAATTTGAAATTATACAAAACAACATTGCTCCCAAGAAGAGACTTTCATGAAGCGAGCGAATGAGAAGAGGGAAGGGGAAAGAATTTGGTTCTTTTTTTCTTTCTTCCCTAAATGACAAACTAAGAGATTTAAGCAAGAAACTGGCAAAAAATCCACTTCAACATGTAAAGGCATTTAAGCTGGAAATAAAATGTAAAAAGGCATCATAAAAGATTATCTGGATTCTCAAAAAACTTTTACAAATGAAGGAAAAACAAAAAGAATGGGATCATGGAAAATGAAGGAGACCACCTGGACAGTAAAGAACAATTAAACAGTGAAACTTTAAACAAGATTCCCTAACAGATTCACATTTTATCTCTGAAAACTTTGTATGAAACAAGATAAAAGAAGAACCCAGGAAGAGAAAGTGGAAAAAGAAAACAACGAAGAAACAGACTTTGGATTGATTCATCTTGGATTATGATTGATTTTTGGTTATGGCCGTTGGATCTAAAAGACTAAAATTAAATCAGGTGGTCTTTAAAAGTTTTTTAAAAATGGTATAACTCATTGGAAGAATGAGAATGGAACTTAAAAAACAGAAAGAAGATGCACAAGAGGAAGAAGTTCTTTTGGCTTTCGTATTTCATTTTTAGAACAATGTGAGATCCTAACTATGAGAAACAACAAAGAATGATCTCGTAGGAACAAGAAAGGCGTGGGGACAAAGAAGAAAATCCATCTTCAAATGACCAAGTTATCTATGTGGGGAAAAAGAAAGGAAAGGGAGAGCACAGAGATGAAAAATTTAGATCTGAAAAACAACCCCAAAAAAGATAGTTTGAAAAAAGTTAAATTACAACATAGGAAAACAGAGAGAGGATATACAGCAACAGAAGAATCCAGGATTAGAGAGAAGGGGTCAGAAAGGCGAAGAGGAGAAGAAAGGGGGGAAGAGGAAAGGAAAAGAAATTGATAAGGACGAGAACACAAGACATAGAAAACAGGGCAAAATGTATAAAAGTTATTAAAGGTATAAGCCTATTAGAAGAACAGAGATAATCGGGTGAAAACTAATTGAAAGGGGGATTTACTGCCAAGGTAACATAAGATAAGTTATTGTTATAATTAGAAATAAAAATGAACTTTTGAAAATTATGAAACAAGTTGCATTTAAAAATGATAGGTAAAATACTCATTATAATATAAATAGGAATGTTTAATAAATAATGAAATAAAGGAATGAGAAGAAATGAATTAGGAGAAGGGAGGGCAACATTTTAAATTTTATTTATAAATGTGTTTAATAAAAAATTTAAGTGAAGGAGAATATGAAAAGAAATATGAAAATTTATGGACAATATTTATAAGTGTTCCTAAGAACCGTATGATACCCCATTAAAAGAAATCTTTAAAGATGTCAATTATAATCAACATTAATAATAGAGCTGAATTGGAATAGAATAAGCTTTTATTTATTATTGATATATTATAATATTAATTATTAAATATATATATATATCATATTTTTATTGATATATATATACAAATTATTATATTATAATATTAATTAATATATTCTTCTTTAGAACTTAGTAGCTTATTTGTAAAGAATGCCACCAAGCAGAATTTGACTGGAAGTTATAGTGTTGAATAATTGAAGTTATAATTGTAAAGGCAATAAATTCGAAGTTTACAGATAAGAGTTAATGGATAAAATTAAAAGATACAAACGGTATCATACCTCCAATAGTAACCCTACAAAAGGGAAATTTACTGTTTAATGAGAAAAGACAAATATGAAATATCGAAAACAGGAATAGGAGCACAAAAGTATAAATATATGACCTAGAAAAGGTATTAGAAACATATAGAAAAGATATACAAAAGATATATATAATTGAATTTAGAAAGAAATGAGATAATTAAAAGTAAGATTGAGAAAACTAAGGGAAGGAAAAAATTACTGAGAAAATGTTAAATAGTAATAAGATACGGAACAGAACACAAAGATGAATATGAAATTGAATTTGTGTCTGTATGGAGAAGTGATAACCCGGGACCATGCTGATCTCAGAAAAAGAAATTTTACTTGTATTATGTTTTGTGAAAACCCAAATAAATTTTTTATTAAAAAAAAAAATCCGTTACTGGTTCTCCAGAACTAGTCACAACCTGTTGAATACCACCTCTGAGTCAGATATTTTGAGATTGCACCTAAGATCCCTCTTATTATTGGTACTATTTTTATTTTGCCAGAGTCATTCTATTTGCAGGTCTTTATATTTGGTGATTGTCTCCATTCTTTCTCTTCTCTTCTGCTGTTTTCAGGTATGCAACAGTCACAAACCAATTTTTTTCTTTCTTATCAACAATTGTTTAGATTTGGGGCATCATTTGGCAGATGCTCGTCTGCTTGAATTATTTTCCTTAGTATTTCAGGCACTCCAAACTTGGCACTAATTCATTCTGATGCAGCAATGTTTATAAGTCTTGATCCTCCTTGGGTTTTTTATTATTTTCTAGTGTCTGTAAAGCTTGGGAAGTTTCAACTCTGTTCATATATTCATTACTCTTTGAAAATGGAAAAAAACTGTATGGAAATAAAGAAATAAAGTTGTCCGCTTTAAAAATAAATGGTGAGGTATTGACCAGGGGTTAATATGTTTGAAAATTGTTATTCAATTCAATTTGCCAGTTTGACCTGGCAATGTCAAGCATGTGTAAGATTTTAAAGATAAGAGGGGAAAGCAACAATCAGCAATGGAAACAGGCAATTGCTTCTTTAAGAAATCCAAGATGTATCATAGCAATGGAAATAAGACTTTGGTGCATGTTCTGCAACATATACTTATCAGCATCCTTGCAAAATGTTGTTGATATAAGTTCTATTAGATTATACTGAGAGGAACATAGAAATATATTTTTCCAACCGAGATGTCACTCAGCCAGGTATGTAGACTTCAACTCCCAGAATTCCTCTGGCAGCATGGATATTACTGAGAATTCTGGGAACCAGCCCACAATTCTCCCCAGCCATGCAATTGAAGGAGAGCTAGCTAGAAAGGTTATAGCAAATGTACTAACACCTCACTCAGGAGAAGGAACTGCAGGAGTTACTATCATCATATGAACGCTAACAACATATGAACGCTAACAAATGACAATGAGAAAATGGCTCCTAAGGAAGGAGATGACATTACTGAGAGAGCAAATGTTTGGGAATTTATCCCTCAACATTTGGAACCAGGGTAGAGACATATCTAGAGTTGCAGAAACCGGAGAACTTCAGCAACCAAAATTCTACTGAACCCCTCCGAGCTCTGGATTTTAAAGATGAGAATTACTGTTTCAGTTTGTAATCATACTTTTTATCCCCTTGCTTTTTATTTTATGCTGCTTTGGGTTTGTTGTTGGTATTGATTAAAGGCATTTTGATGAGATCATGTAAGCTAAAGCAGAAGATGCTAATCTCCCACATCCACCTTTATTTAAAAGTTGTAAAACATTTGGTATTGGCCCATCGGTGCAAGAAAGTCTGTATCACATCCAACAACTCTGTTATAAATCGATGCTGTATTTTGGTAATTGCCACTGGCTGCATTTCCTAGATGTAATTTATACAGCTTCTTTTTCAGGATCATGCACCTTGCTTCTGATGAAGAGGTCTGTTATCCACAGAAGTTTAAAAACTATCATACATTTCGGACATCTTTCAAGTACTATTTCTTTTACTTTTGCTACTTCAAACTAATGCAGCTGCTTCTGTGTCAAAGGCACACTTGGCCCATACACAGCTCAAAGACTAATAATAATTTATTTAAGTGACCTTTTGAAGTTACAGTGAGATTGAAAATGTGACTTGTGACCATTTTTCACACTTATGACTGTTGCAGCATCCCCATGGTCACATGATCAAAATTCAGGTGCTTGGCAACTGGCTCATATTTATGATGGTTATGGTATGCCAGTATCATGTGATTCACTTTTGGAGGCCTGACAAGCAAATTCAATGGGGAAGCCAGATTGTTTAACAACCGTCTCACTAACTTAATTGCAGTGACTCACTTAACAACAGTGGTAAGAAAGTTTGTAAAATGGAAAGTGAAACTCACTTAACAAATGTCTCACTTAGCAACAGAAAGTTTTGGCTCAATTGTGGTTGCAATTCAAGGGCTACCTGCAGCGAATTATTACATGAAACTAAGAGGAAAATGTACCTCAAAAACTAAATGGAAGAGAAGTTCAGCATTGTGTTCCACACAAATCTATTGGATGCATTTATTTTAATGGTTTTCAACCTTTCACTTACTACATATTAAAAATATTGCTTCATATTGTAAAAGATTTTTCTTTGGAGATTGGTTTTCATTTCAGCACCATAAGTAAAGCTTGCCCCTTTCCTAAGTGAGCAGTTGTTGACAAGACATACTTGCCAACATTTTGAAATCCTGAAAAGGTAGATTTTGTGAGGGAGCGAAGCGACCAAGCCCAAGTGCGCTTGCGCGCGAGGGGGGGAGGGTGTGGACTTTTTTTGTTTTTCAATATCAAAATATGAGATTTGGTGCATGCTTTTTAACCTTTTTAAAGGGTTCTTGGTATTGATAAAAAACATATAATCCATGTAAATCTATGAACTATTTTGTAGACTATGCATATAAAAATAAAATCAGACGTATTGGTAAATAATTTTTGTAGGCTAAGCATACGTGAAAAAGTAATCAAACATATTGGCAAATAATTTATCCCCTTATAGTGTATTTTCTATTGTGGACCTAGTTTGATGAATAAGACATAATGTTGCCCTCACCAAATCTAAATTAATTAGCAGATGACCTGGCTGTGAGATTCCTGTACGTGGCAGATTTTGCTCTCTTCTGCAGTGTTTGGGAGGGTTTCCATTCGTAGCATTCACTCTTGCAGAATATAATGATCTTAGCTGCCAAGATTGCACAGAGAGTGTTGCGGATTCCTGTCGTTGTTGCATACACACCATCTCTTGAGTGTCCTTCTTTACCCTTACCAAGTTGTGATCTCATGCTCATTGCCGTTTTGTTGACCATATTGAAAATGGTCTCGCATCTGGCATTTGAATGAGGAATGAGAAGAAGGTACTTCGCTAGTTTTGACAGCTTAGGTAACCTTAGGGAATTATCCTCCACATTCCTGAGTAGGCTAAGCTCATGCCAGAACTTGTTTATGCGGTCATCCTTTACTTCTGGCAAGTCAGTGGCACACTGAAAATCACATAGTTCAGATGACAACAAGTCAAGTTGGTCATCTGTGAAAATTCCAGGAAATCTGGTTGTGAACCTTGTGAGGAACTCTGGTGTTATTGCAGCTCGCTTGTTGGGTTCAAGAAACTTCGCATCTTGCACGACAGGATCCTTCAAGGGAAACTTTTCCTTCATGTATTGAAGAGAAGCAATGTAGAAGGCCCGAACATCTCTCCTCAGTGCTGATACTGTGTGTGTACCTTCAAGGTCTTCTCTTATTATCTGCTGGCTAGCAGTTCCTTCTATACCTGTGCAGGTGTTTGTCAGGCTTATGAAGCTCTCTGTCTGCTACACCCACCCTCAGAAGGTCATCAGCGTTTGAATGCATGACTTCAGATAGAATCAAGTAGCTCATCAAAGTCTACAGGTATAGAAGGAATTAATGAAAGAAATTGTATATGCATTGGTTCCTGAAATTTACTGTATGCAGTATGAAATAAAATCATGCTTTTTGTTTTATGATAGAATTAAATAGAGTGAAAGATAAAGCTGTATCAGATAAAAAATCATATTGAAATTTATTATTTATATTTCAGTCTAGATTTAAAGATAAACCTGTATCCTCTTATTGGAAAAAAAATAATTTATCTATATTTCAGTCTAATGCAGTGGAACATTTGTAAATTACACATGGTTTTTCAGATTCAATTCATTTTCCCCAAGTATAACACGATTTGTTTTCTTTTTCTTAACCCACCTTGTAGAGTTTCATTGCAGATGGATGGAGTTTGTGGATGACGGGCGCCTCAGTCTGCAGGAGAATGTTGAACATGTCGAAGCACGGCAAGACAGCATGGAGGAACTGTACATACAGCTTGGTTTCTGGCTTTGTGAAGGCTTCTACCAGGCGTTCCTCACGTGGCTGCATCTTCTTGCTGAAAATTTTGAATAAATTTTATATGCACATGATACTATCTTGAACAAATTAATTATGAATAAATGAGCTAACAGATCTTAGAAAACCCTGGCCATTTTTTATTATAGTGACATGATGATGATTGAAACCTTGAACAAGATAATGTAAAATCAAATAAAGGAAACCAACCTTGAAATATATAATTGATATGAAAAATAAACAAAGCAAAATATGTGAACCCCTGCACTCACACAGTCACAACAGTGTATGAGAAGTTAGAAAGACTTCAAAAATAGCCCTTTCACCAAATATATAGTCTTTTCAGTCATATGTCACAATGTATGCATGATTATCACATCAGTTTGTCAACATACATGTATCTGAAGTGATCATCATCTGAAACATGGGTTCAATTTATTTTCTGGGGAAAAAAGGGAAAACATATATTATATGCAAGGCGGGGTAATGCACACATACATGAATGTATATTATAGTTGTTCTTTCATGCAGTCAAGTTGAAGCACAAACTCACCTTTGCCTTTTTCTACTCCCGGAAGCTACTTCAGGAACATCATCATCATAGAACTCTGTCAAGAAATAGGACCTCAAGCCGTCCCATAGCTTAAGAGCCCTTTCCATGCACCGTGAGAGACTCAGCCACCTTGTTGGGACATGGTTGAGTACTTTTAGGGTTTCCAGATCATTGAAACCTATTTTGTCCCTCAGTTGTTGTTTTTGCTTGGTGCTAAACATTTAAGAAAAAACGTGATGGGGAAAAAAGAAATTAAGAGTTGTGTGATTTTATTGAGTATTCATAATTTATTGCTTATCAAAAATTTTGAACCAATTGTCCTATATAAAGTCTCTCTTTTTACAAATGACAAATTTTTAACGTTCTATAAGATCTTTATTCAGTTTATATCAATGATTTTTTTTTCAATTATATGGAGATCGAGATAATAATGACATCAAAATTATGGCAAAATAAAAAAAATGCTCTTTAAATTGATTACTTTTTAAAGTTAAATAAAAGGAAAGATCAAATTCAAAACAATTACCTTTTGTCAAAGTGGTAATACAAATCCAGTACAAAATCCTCGGGACTGAAGTGGAGTTCTTTTGCACCATGTTTAGCAGCCAGATTTGCTTGGTGACATGGCCAGCCCATACCATACACTAATGAATTCTCCTTCTTCAAAAGTGTAAGTACACCCTTGTCTCTTCCTATCATCACAGAAGCATTGTCTGAGGCAAACGCCACACATGAATCGAATCCAATGTTCTTTGCTGAAAGAGAATTCTTGACAGCCTGGAAAATGTTCTTTGCATCTGCATTGTTTGCAACAGGCATGTCAAGAAATGATGTGACCACCTCTCCTTGGGTCCAATGAGTTAACAAAACTGGAAAGAATTTGTCCTCCTCATCACTAGAGCCATCAGTTGCAAGTGAATACCACTTTTCTGGATCATCTTTTGCATTGGGAACTGACGCAGTACCGGTACTACTGGATGTTGAAGGTTTGGAACTAGAATCTGATGATGATCCCATTTCTGATGCTGGCCTTTCAAGCTGTTTGCAAATGCTTTCACAGGAAGTTGCAGCAATTTCAGAAATCAAATGGGTTGACTTTGTTCTGCCGCATGCAAAATCCTTGGCAATATTGCTATCAGGAAACGTGTTTTACCAGTTTTGTGAAATGTCCACTCACAGCAATTGGAAGGTTATGCTCAATAACAAATCCTTGCAACAATAGTTCANCACTCACAGCAATTGGAAGGTTATGCTCAATAACAAATCCTTGCAACAATAGTTCAGCGTTTATCACTTTTTCTGTACAGTCAGTTGATACCTTGAACTTGTCAAATACACCTCTTGATGTGCTTTCCAAACTTTTGACACTCTTCAGGTGCTTCTCTGTATTCAAATGTTTTTTCACATCGTTAATCCCTCCATGAGTCACTTTGAAATCAGCCACACANATACCTTGAACTTGTCAAATTCACCTCTTGATGTGCTTTCCAAACTTTTGACAGTCTTCAGGTGCTTCTCTGTATTCAAATGTTTTTTCACATCGTAAATCCTTCCATGAGTCACTTTGAAATCAGCCACACACACGGTACAACACTCATGGGACTCACCCAGCCTTGACGATTTGATACAATCAAATTGAGAGCTCCACTCACTTTTGAAGGTGTTTTCATCCTAACTTTCTTCTTTTTGTGTCCAGATGACTCGCAGGCTGCCTATGACGATTGCGGAGAAATTGAGCAAAACTAATTAAACTAAGCACTTCATAGGCAGTCAAACTACTCCACAAAGTTGCGTATTGTTTACAGACCTACAACTAGAACCCAGTCGCTCACTATTCGTACGTTACAGTAACGTCCCATAAAACCAAAGATTCACAGACATCGATCCAAGTTTAGTAGATATGAAATCATGTACGGTTAAATACAATCAAGTATGTACACAGCCGGCTGGGATTATGCCATGCCGTATCCGCATTGGCCGCACCACGCACACGTGAGCTACCAAAACATTATCATTATCATGGCTTTCTAGCTTAACACCATAGGATGTATACATCTCTATGAGCTACACATACACGTGTTTACAGTAAGTCTTGCACGCACGTAGATATGATAGAGACTGGTGCGCCACTGCAGTGTGGCATAATGACTTGTGTTGAATATTAGAAGGCTTGAATCGCGTTTTTGAGGATGATTTCCTTGAAATTGTATTATTTTAGTATTCTAATTACTAGGCTTGATTTTAGGGAATCAATTGCACAATGAAGGAAAAAATTATGACTTCCATTTCATTTTATGGTAGGTTTGCTACAAAATCGGTAGATCAGAAGAGAAAATCGATAGCCGGTCAAAACCTCTAAAAAGCGGTAGTCTAGCGCCCAAAGTGGTAGAGTTGGCAAGTATGCATAATAAAATAGTGGCTGTCAGGAAGCAATAATGTGCAAGAATTGCAATGTGGGAATTGCAGTTAATAGGAAATACCCATCTGTGCAGCATTCTCTGAACACAAAAATATCCTTTCTTATATAAAGACAGCCCTCGATGTACAGCTGGTTGCTCGGCAACCATTTGAAATTCCAATGGATCTACCTGGGGTATGTGTGTATGCGCGTATGACCTGAATTTGAAGATCTGAAGGTCAACCATCCCCCCAATCATGTGGCAATCAGGCTGCATTTGCAGCCATTTGCAGCATCCTGTGCTCACATGGCGGCATGCTACAATGGTTCTGCCAAAACCTTGATATTTACTTCCAGTTTTCAGCAAAGCCTGTCCATAGCAAACCATCGGTTTGATTAACTACCACAGTGTTCACTTAATGACTCTGGCAATTGCTTCACAAATGTGCTTTTTGCTTAATGACCACTGCAAAAAAAGGTCATAAAATTGGGTCAGTCGTGTGTCCAATGTGCTTTCTGACCGTCATGAATTACAACTTGATGGGCAGACTCTATTACAGTCATAACTCAAAGAATGGAAAAAAAGATGATGCAAAGATCAGTGAATTAAAGCCATCTTGTATCATCTCAGCCTTAGATCTGTTTTTTCTGTATCATGGATTGGAGGAAGAAACATGATGTTGGTGGATATCTCCCCGGGCACCTGCCTATTCTGTCAACCTACCTGATTTTATGTCATAATAGTATTTTAAATGGGAACCTGGCATGGTGTTAAACAATCTAGCAGCTTCTAGCAGTAAGAATGCCTTTGGCCCCTAGAGAAAATAAAATGGAGGCTAATTGCAGTCAAATACTTCTTTAGCACTGTGACTATCATTAAGTGTTGTATCTTATGATTCTTGACAAGTGTATCTTTTCTTTTATGTATACTGAGAGTATTTGCACCAAGACAAATTCCTTGTGTGTCCAATCACACTTGACCAANGCAAAGCAATGTTAGAGACCCCACATACAGGGGTGGGATTCTACCAGTTCGCACCTATTCGCTAGAACCAGTTGTTAACATTCTAAGCAGTTTGGAGAATCGGTTGCTTGAAGAAATTATTGGCCTAATCCTGTAAGGAAAGCAGGAAGGAAACATTCTGGTGTTGCTTATAGAAACTGCCTCTCCGTTAACCCTTATTACGTTCTTGGCAGGACTAGACTTCCTGTCTCTGGAACTTCTCTGGAGGTTTTTTTCCTCCTTTGCTGGTACTTTGCTTGTATGGAGTGACCATTGAAAAAAGTGACTTAGGACTTTTTTTCACACTTATGACTGTTGCAGCATCCCCACAGCCATGAGAGGCCAGGCGAGGAGATGTGTGCCTTGATATGAGTGCTATTGAGTTGGCCACGCCCAGCCAATAACATGACCACCAAGTCATGTCCATCCAGACATATGACCACCAAGCCACGCCCACCAACTAAGCCATGCCCACAGAACCAGTTGTTAAAAAAATTGAATTCCACCCCTGCCCGCATACCCACTTCACGGTCTGTTTCTGTTGCTCCCCCCTTCTGGGAGGAGGTTTCAAAGTATTTCTAGCAGGACTACCAAGTTCTATAACATCTTTGTTCTCTATGCCCACTGTCTGGTCAACTTGCAAGATTCGTTTCTCTCGCCTTGTACATGTATATATCCAAACTAGACTGTGTTGTTTCTGTGTCATATAATTTATGTGGATACATGCATAATTTTGTATTTGTTTATTTATCTTGTCATGTTTATGTTTATATTAGAGGTGGAGACCCTTTGAGACCTATATGCAATGTAATTTCATTTTAATGAATGCTGATTAGTGTCCATTCAAAGCGACAATAAAGTATCCTAAGTCTAAGATCAGGAAACCATAATGGAGTGTTTCTCAAACTTTCATTACCCAAAATTGCTTATCAAAAAGTCCTTTTTATGCAATGTAGGTAAAACACTTGTAGTCAATTTAGGCCCCATTATAATTGGGTAATGGATTCATTCTGTGTTGTACTAAGAAGTACTTTTAAACAATTTTGCATAATATATCCAGGTTTGGGATACACTGCTATAGTGTGTTAACTTTCTTATTCTCTCTCTATACCTGTGCAAGCATAGTTTCTCACTAGGGAACCAATCGGGGTATGTGTATATATGAAATATTGTATATCTGTGAAAATCTAATCAGTATGGGGGTATATGGGTGACATCTGTGTCTATGAGAGAACTTAATTTAATAGTGTTGTCTTGCTTTAACATCGAGGCTAAAAATCAAAGAATATAGTCATATTTGTGAGTGGCTACTGTAAGAAAATGCTATCTCCAAGAATACCTGGCTGCCCTACAAGTGTAACATTTATCTAATTATTAATTCAGCTAAATCCATTTCCCAGTTATGATCATGGACAATATTTTTGCAAATTCTAGTGTGAACATAACCCAAATTAACTACAATTGTTAAAATCAGAATTAATTCTTTGCAGAGCCTGTTTGATATATTGCTAGTGTACATGGTCTGTTAAATTGGCCAGAAATAAATAGCAAGAAAATAAACATGTTTTTCACTAACCTTTTCCATTTACTGACACTCAATATTTCCACCCAGAATATTGGCAGTTGAAAGTCTAAAACAGGATGTCTCAAAATTTGGCAACTTTATAATGTGTGGATTTCAGCTTTCAGAATTCCCCAGCCAGCTCTGCTGGGGAATTCTCTTGGTCTAAATTATATTGAGTTATTTTGGTCTCAGATACTAGTGTAAAATATCTTGAGGATACCATATATGTGATTAATCTTATATAGTTTCCAAGCACAAATCAAAAGGTCATAAATTTGAAGGAACTTCTGCCATGCCAAATGTCCTCAATGGTTTATTTTTCTTTAATTTTAACCTAGCTCTACAAAACATTTCTCACAGCCATAATTATACTTCTAGAAGCTCTTTTTCTCTCCAACTACTATCCTGGAAATATTATTTAGGAAAAAATATCCTGTCTTCCCCTCTGCTTTATTTACATGATCAGGACTGATGACCTGGCTTTCAAAAGAATTGGATTTATGATGTTATAAGACAAAAGATACACCAGCTCTTTCCTATTCAAATATCCATCTCAACAGATGGCAGGACCTAGCTGGTCTTGGTTAATCTCAGAAATGAAACCGCCAATTACTATTTTGTTATCCCTATTTATATGAACAATCACCTACTTGGAAATTCCATGGCTCTTTTACTCAGTTGGGAAACTGGAAAACATTTCAGTAAAATTGAAGAATAAATCACTTCCATAATACTGCCAAAGAAACAGGGTAGGTATAATCATCCAGAGTCAATATCAATAGTATTTAGACCTATATACTGCTTTATAGCACTCTGAAGTGATTTAGTCAGCATATCAAACTTTGACCCTACAGATCTTTTTGTTCCTCCTTGTGCTCTATTTTTTTTTTCTTCACAGCATTTTTCCCACAAGTGTTTTCCCCCCAGATCAGCCAAGTTTGATCCTTTGGTTGTGACAGGAATTGACTGAACAGCTTGTTACCTGAACCTGATATCATGACCTGAAAGAGACTGACTCAAAGTCACTTGGTTGGCTTTTATACTTAAGGCAAGACTAGAACTCAGATTTTCTGATTTCTATCCTGGTACCTTAACCACTAAACTAGTTCTTGTTTACCCTCTTTATGCTTGGTTAAAACAAACTAAACAATCTTGGTAAAAGCATGCTTCCATTTCATGGTACTATTTATATTAGTTATAATATAACTAATATATCATCCATATTTATTTGTTCAATGTTCAGCCTGCTTTTAAAACAGGAGCTCAAGACAGGAGTGTAGTGTGTTTCCTCCTGTATTCTCCAAAGCAGCCCTTGTGGGGGAAGTTGGGCTAAAAAATGAAAAATTACTGAGCTAAGAGTTGACCTTCAAACTTCTGTGATTGAGGAGGGACTAGAACTTGGGTCTCACCAGTGCAAGCCACTACGTTAACTGCTAGACCACATTGGCTGTCAGCAATCCCCAAAATTTGCTTCTTAAAATACAACAGCTTGTGCCCATCCTACTAGAAGCTATCTGTCAAGCTTCAAAGCCCGCTTTTTTCTGTTGCAACTATTATTGCTTCTCAGCTTGCCTACGAACTATGAGGGAGAGAAGGGGGAAGATAAAACTTAGGTTTCAGATATCAAGACGCCAAGTGTGGGAACCAAAGACGTTTTGGCAGGTGTTTATCAGAGACTTTCTCACAATACCAGGAGACTCAATTGGAGAATGTGACCTGTTCTAATTGGAGAGGGGCAGAACCTGAACTATGTGGGTTTGCGCAGGAAACAGATAAATCTGGTTTTGCCATCATCGGTGCTGAAATGATGTACTCAATATTAAGTTCTACATTAAGAGATTGGATCATCTCGGTCGTGCTTACTTTGGTTGGGTTTGTCACTCGGAACCTTGATAATATCATGTCCTGGAGATCTAAACACCATATAAGATTTTATGTAAACTTAACAGATGTAAGTCTCTAAATGTATGGTCAAGTTTTACATATGGTACTCTCTACAAATGATTTGAGGTTCAGTGCCCATAATCTCCCAACTAGTATTTCATATGGCCAAGAACTGTAGGTATGTAAGTCTGATATACATAAGGACAGCAGGTTGGGAAGTAGTTAGAATAAAAACTGCTGTAATATAATTAAGATTCCTTGTTTTGGATGTTCTCTATTGTGAAGCAAATGTGATTTCTTTCAAGCATTCCCATTTGTAATCCTCATCCCTTTAGCTGCTGAACTTCATAGAATTAAATAAAAACAAATCAGAACAATTGCCCTGGACGTTTCTCTATAGCCCACCATCAATGAAGAGAAGCAGAAGTAAATTTAGGAACACAAATTGCAAAGTTGCCAAAACTGATTTCTCCTTTCCACCATTCCTAATGGGCCTGTAAAATGGCAAAAGTTCTAAAATGTAGGAGAAAATTTAAGGACAAAATATTCAGGTGACTTTAATATTGAGTCCCCCTATCAACATTTTCATTATGCCCCATGTGACTTGGCACAGCCATAAGATTATATGACGGAGAATGGAATCTGATGGACTGCATATCTCTGGCATACAAGACATTAAAATTCTTAGGAAGAAGAAATCTCATTCCAACCATCTTAACTAAAACAACCATCTTCACTGGGTTCAATTTTTGCTCTATGTTGTTCTGCATTGCCTTCTTAGGCTGGTGAAAAACTCAGTTGCAATGAAGCCACTTTCCAACACAAGAGACAAGTTCCCCCGTTGATGTGCAACCCATTTCATTCAGTATTTAATTCTAATATATGTTCAAAACTTTCAGGTTAGCAATTGAGGCAATCGAAGCATATTTCATCATAAAATATCATTTATTTCCAAGAGAACAGTTTCCGCGACACATGATGTTGCATTTAACATGCCCGCTCCCTCTAAAACCCCCAAGTCTTCCAGATGTCCCAGAAAATATAATGCACGCATCTGTTTCCAAAACCAGGACTACAATTCAAGAAGACTGCCTCACAAGCCTTTTCCTTTTGAAATGAACAAAAATTTCTTCTTTCCATATTACGGAGAGATACAGCGTTAAAATCCACAGGAGGATTTTAAAGCAAGAAATCTACTCTGTAATATCTTCCAGGATCATTTGTGTTTAGAGAACCAAGTGCTTCTTTCATATTTTAAGCAAACAAGAAGTATGTGCTTTGGAGGATTGTGTTGGAATAATACAATTTACATAGGTAAAAAGCAAGACTTCCTTTTCACAACTGCATTGGTGTTTTGGGATTACAACTTCAAGTAATCAATGGGCATACTGAACTTTCCGCATCATCTGAATCATATCTCTGAACATGCGCTGGGGGGCGTCAAGGCCCCAGATGAAATCCAGATGTTCCCAGTCTGGGATCTCCTTGTGGTATATCAAATTTGGGATCATAGTCATTAACATGGCAATGTCCTTTGGGTCTGCCAGCCAGTCATGGCCACCTGTCCACATAGCTGTTGGAACAAGCATTCCTTTCATTTTGTAGGGAGGTGGTGTTGGCTAAGAAAGAAGGAAAAATAACAGTTAAAAAAAACCCAAAGAGATTCTCATCCTGATGTCACCACTGAGCAAACTGGCTGAGGTTGTAGTTTAGCAACTGGAAAGCCGAGGATCTCCAGATCTCTTCAACAAGTCATTTAAGGCAAATTACCATATTTTTCCACATATAAGACATGTATAATTTTTTCCTTAAAATATTCACTTGAAAATGGAGGGGCATCTTATGCACAGGGGGCCGTGAAAAGGCATGGCCCATCCCCATCCTCCAGCTCTGCCACGCGAACCTCTACCTTATATGCAGCTCTATCATTCCTCTCTATTGTAGTTGTTTCCTGTATCACATTGCCACTCTAGGTTTCAACTCTACTGTTTCTGTGATGCATTTCCTATTCCTGTTGTATTACTTTCTCTCTCAAATAAGATGGCTTCTGCATAGTGATGGCTTGTAGTGTGCTTGCTTACACTACATGAAACATGGAGGTGTCCTATACATGGGGGCATCTTATAGATGGAAAAATATTGGTATTTAACAAAGGCTTCCCATTTTTCCAGAAATTTGTCAATATTTGTCATATTTTCCCAATAATAAAGTTTTGGGGGCTGATTTTCAAGTTATGTAAAGCATGAAAACAGTAAAAATACCAAAACAATAAACCATACATATGTACAATAAAAAACACAACAAAAACAATTCAATTTCTTAATATAAAGTACACTAAAAATCCGTATCTAAGTTCCAGTACCCTAGCATAATTAGGGCGAATAGAATAAAAAGAATTCTAAGTCGAGAATTCCTGGGCTGAGAGAAAGTTTTAGTTTAGATGTCAGGATTTATTCAGATAAAATGGAAGGGGTTACATGAATTTCAGCAATTGAACGGTTTCTAACACTACCCAACAAAATGAGGATGGCCCTACTCTTTTCATGTAGATAATAGATCAGCTTCCAACCCACTCTGTCTCCCTCCCTCTAAAATGAGCTACTCATTTTAGCCACTTCATTTGAAACAGGTTTCCACAGGTGATTAAGTCCCAAAGTAGATACAAATGGAGATTTTTCTTGCCCTGAAAGCACAATTGTAAATGCAGGAGGAGGGGGACACCTCATCACTGCCTTAGGATAAGGCCATTCAAAAGAAAATTTATATATTTGCAAAAAAGAAGAAAACAAAAGAAGCAGCATCATTATCCTTGATTTGTAACAGTTCGTTTAGTGTCCATTCAAAGTTACGACATGACTGAAAAAAGGAACTATAGCAGTTTTTCACAGAGTTTTTTACAACCATTGCAGCAGCATCATGGTCACACAATCAAAATTCAGACACATTGCAACTGACTCACATTTATGACATTTCCAGTGTCCTGGATTCACATGATCACCTTTTCTGACCTTCTGACAAGCAAAATCAATAGGGAAGCCAGATTTATTTTACAACCATGTTACTAATTTAACCAACGACTGTGATTCATTTAACAACAGTAGCAAGAAATGTCAAAATGGAGCAAAATTCATTGAAACAATTATCTCATTTATAACATCAGAAATTCTGAGCTCAGTTGTGGTTGTAAGTTGAAGACTACCTGTATAATGGTTATCTGATAACACTGTAGTCTAACATGTCTCTTCCTTTGGAAATTCTTACCTGTTTATAATGAGCCATATTTTCTTTTCTACTTCCCCAGTCAAATGCTCTCATTTTCCCAGACTTTATAACCTGAAAATAAAGTTACTTTTAAAGGTGTGGATGCCTTCAAGAATATTCATTCATTCATTCACTCATTCATTCTATTTACTACCTTTCTGTTCTGAGGCATTTGTTATATGTAGGAAAAGAAAACAATCAGGTGTAGCAGTTTTTCTGTAACACTTGTTTACCCATCCATTCCTTGAGAAACACACAGTTGTGTATATTTTCCAAAGTCTTCCCATGCTGGCAGGCATCCAGGATTTAGTGCAAATAATGGCACTGAGTAATCTTAACATCCACCTCCTGCTGAGGGAATTTCCTTAGAAGTAAGACCTCCAAAGTTCAATTGGTCTTACTCTTAGAACAGCACCTGCAGAATTGCCACACAGGTAAAAGCTAACATTTGAATCATGACCCATAAGTGCAAGCCAATAACCTAAACATCATTGCTGCAAGCATTAATCAAGCAGCCTGGAAATTTCATCTCTACCTGAGTCCAATGAAGCATATTCTGGACAGATGTTCCAGCTGGGCAGTGTGTGGAATATACATCTATTCGGCTCTGAAAACAACAGTGAAATGATTAGCTAAATCTATAACCAAGTATATATATATTACTTTTTAAAATTTCATCTAAAAGGGAAAAATGCATCAGAACTTAACATTTGCCCATCATGTCCAAATGCATTTGCCCATCGTGCCCAAATGCAATTGATCCTGGCTAATCTAGAAAAAGCTAAGAAGGGCTCATTTGTCTAGTTTTTGGATTAGGCTAATTTATGCAACTGAAAAAAACCAGTTCATTTGGATAGATTTGGATAAACGGCCGAAATTACGGACTAGAAATTATAAATTAACAATGTCAACAGACTATAAAGAGAATTTGTACAAGATTTTTTACAGGTGGCACCTACCCCAGCAAGACTAGCAAAGATGTTTAAAGATAAATCAGTGAAATGTTGGAAATGTCATCAGATACCTGGATCATGCTACCACCTATGGACATGCATGGAAGCTAAAAGACTTTAGACTAAAATACACACATGGTTGGAAAGAATGATACATAGACTTAAAACCTGAGATATTTTTATTGGGGATTTTGCCTGAAAGCTCTAGTAAAGAAATAACACACTTGATAATTAATGTGTTAACTGCAGCTAGAATTGTATTTGCTCAAAATTGGAAAAATGAGAAAATTCCAATGGAGGAGGAGATTAAAAAAATAATGGAATGTGCAGAAATGAGTAATTAACATTAGCAATTAGAGAACAAGAAGAAAATGAGTACTATAAGATTTGGGTGTTATTCTATGGATGGCTAGAAAATAGAGTAAGAAATTAAAGGATATTGTATTAATAATGATATACTAAAATTGATTATTTGTGAATAAGCTTTAATATAAATATAATTTAGTAAGATTTGGGATTTGCCTTTAAGGATAGTTTGAAATAAAAACTTCATGACAATGTAATAATGATATAAGAGGACATATAATGTTGACGATAATATAATATGAATGTAAACTCAATAAGAAATATATACCAATATTATTATATGCCCAAGATATATGCATCCAACTGACACACAGTACAATTGAAAGATGGTTTTGTTTGTTGTTTTTGTTATAAAAATTTAAAAAAACCCAGTTCAACTTTACTTGAGGGAGTCTTTAGAATTTTAGAGACTCCATTTTGCCATTCTTGAGCTGGTCATGATTCTCAGTCTTTCATTACCGAATAGCCGAGATATAAGCTTAGAGAAGAGTATTTGCCTGTCTGATAACATGCACAGTATTATTTTAAAAAACATTTACAGATAAATTCATTTCATTTCAAAACATAGTTTACGCATTTAAGCTCTTTAATTCATGCTCTTACCATGTTTAGGTTTTTCTCATTAAATCCACACATGAGAAAGAAAAAGTTGCCACAAAGATCATCAAGTAAAACACGGTCACACACATGGGTAGCAAGCCATTTTATAAGCGCATTCTGGGGTAAAAACTGCTTGGTTCCAAATATTTCCTGCCAAAATAAGAACAGTATAATATAGGTCACTTTGCTGGAAAATAAGGGTGCTTCTCAATATGATTAACATAGAATCCTAGGGCTGGGCAATAAGTAATGGGTGGAAGATCATTAAAGAGAGAACCATCCTAGCACTAAGGATAAATTTCCTGAAAGTGAAATTAACTAGTGGAATAGCTTGCCTTCCGAAGTTTTGGATGCTTCGTCACTGAAGGTGTTCAAGAAGAGACTATGAAGCCATTTATCCAGAGTGGTGTAAGATTTCCTGCCATGAGCTGGGGGTTGGACTAGTAACTTCTAAGACATGGGTGTCAAACTCGCTGCGCATATCACTTTTCCCTTTGCTAAAACGGGGATGGCCATGGCCAGCGCATGACACAACCAGCCCGCAGCCCAGGAGATTGACACACCTGCTTTAAGGTCTCTTTCAACCCTATTATTCTATGTTATTGCCAAATTTACAAAACACTGAGGCTGAATTTGAAAATAAATTTATTTCAATACTTTATGATTCAGTGGACAAAAACAAACAAACAACAACTTGGTCCCAATGCTACAGGAGTGAGAAAATACTGTATGTGAACAAATAGAATGAAATTACACTCAACAATAACCTGAAAGATGTAACATTCAACCATTATTCTGGGCCCTGTATTTTTGGGGAGAGGGAAGCATGGGGGGGGGGATGTCATAGGGTGGCGGGATGGTCTCCTGAGGGATCTCCTCCACAACCTGGGAGGAGGATCTCTCCACGTTTGTGGTACAACGTGCGTTGGTGAATGGGCGAGATGATGTCCCAGATGGTGCTCAATTGGAGTCAGGTCTGGGAACGGCAGGCATAGCATCAATTTCATCTTATCGTAGGAATGCTGAACACTCCAGCCACATTGGTTAGCACTGTGGGCATTGGAGGAGTCCAGGCCAACCGCATCGCATATAGTCGCACAAGGGGTTCTGAGATCTCATCTAAGTTTTCCTATGGCAGTCAGGCTACTCTGCTGAACACATGGAGGCTGTGCAGCCCCTAAAAATGCGCAACTTCCATACCATCTACTGACCCACTCCAAACAGTCAGCTGGAGGGATGCTTGCGGCAGGCAAAAACATTCTCCACAGTGTCTCCTGGCCCTGTTGGCTGTCACATGTGTGCTGTGTGAAACTTGCTTTCATCGGTGAAGAGCACAGGGCGCCCAGTGGCAAATTTACAATCTTGGTGTTCTCTGGCAAATGCCGAAACTCCTGCCGAGTGTATGCTGTAGCACAACCGCCCACCTCTGCGACGTTGGCCTCATACCACTCATGGAATCTGGTTTCTGACCGTTTGAGCAGCATCATGCACATTTGTGGGCGCTGAAGGTCATTTGGCAGCTCTGCGTGCTCTCCTGTCCTCCTTGCACAAAGGCAGAGGTAGCGGTTCTGATGCTGGTTGTTTGCCCCTCCTATGGCCTCCTCCACATCTCCTTGATGTACTGGCCTATCTCCTGTAGTGTCCCCATGCTTCTAGACACTACTCATGTGACAGAACAACAGCAAACCTTCTTGCCACAGCTCTCACTTGAATGTGCCATTCTGGATGAGCTGCACTACCTTTAAGCCACTTGTGTGGTTGGTAGACTCCGTCCTCATGCGACCACTAGAGTGAAAGCACGCCAGTATTGAAAGATGAACCAACCATCAGCCAGAAAGCATAGGAAACTGACGAAGTGCGTCTGTGGTCGCCATCTGCAGAACACTCTTTATTGGGGTGTTTTGCTCTAACTGCCTATGCTTTCCACCTTTTGTTCTATTCCATTTGCACAAACAGCATGTGAAAATTTAATTTGTCAATCAGTGTTGCTACCTTAAGTGGGAACAGATTTTTGATCTTCACAGAGTTGTGATTGACTTTGGAGTTACGATTGTGTTGTTTGAAGTGTTCCCTTTATTTTTTTGAGCAGGTGTAGATAGAAGATAGCATTTAGTTAAGGGCATCCTCGGTAGTTAACATCACTCCTGGTAATGCAAAATATCATATTTTTGCTGGCCAATATGCTTGGAAGCTTAATTCATTGACAGCCATCGTAGGGAAAAAATTTTACTTGAAGTGCCCATGAATCAGATGAAAACTATAGCGGGAAATGGACCAATGCTTCTGCAGATATACAAGAAAATAGGAGCTGATGATTCTGTTAAATGATTAATGTTTAGCATTTAAACAGTGTCCCCAGTGCATGGTGGTTTGGGCTCATTCTGCACAGATTGAGGAGAGATATTCAGTTGCTCCAAGGTTCTCTATTTGAGTTGGTGCCTAAAAATACTTCAATTGAGTGTTGTGTGTTTTACCTGTTTCTTACTACTGAAGTTCTAACTGCCAACTTCTTTGAAAAGAGAAGTGCTATTCAGGTTGGAAAAAGAAGTAGTTCGATGATTGCCTTTATAAGTCAAGAGTTTGGATAGCTGTTTCAGTCTCACTGAAGTTAGTAATGAAGATCCTGCCACGTGGATTAATCTGCTGAAATTAATCTGCTGAAAATGAATACAGAATACATTGCAGAAAATGTCTAGAGTGCACCAAAAAGCTCTATTAAAGAATGAGCAATCATACACTCTTATTGTATAATCAATTAAACATTAATATTTTCTCTCTGTCTTGCTCTCTAGCTTTTTTAGATACGACTCCTT
>BHFT01025663.1:0-10732 GCA_004320025.1 Laticauda laticaudata
TGATTAACATTGTTATTGATTAATGAAGGGCCATACGGTGTGGCACCTGGGAGGGTGGACATACGTCCCACTATGCTTTGCCCTGGGTGGGTTTATCTATCCACAGGTATTACCGCCCAACTAGCCAAGGTATCCCCCGCATCCCACGAGTATCTTTTAACAACCATCCCAAAAAGGTATTCACCTGCCCATCCAACTGCTATTCTTAACCGAATCAAAAGGTTATCGCAATGCCCCATCCACTTGCTATCCTTACAACATCCAAAAAGGTACCCCTGCCGCATTCCACTGCTATCTTAACCACTCCCACAAGCTGCAAAGGCCTTAAACCATTTCTAAAGTTTCCACCAAGCTTTATGAAAAAAAATAAAATGAAAGGCAAGTGTGTGAAGCAAAGAAATCTTTATTAATAACAAGCTGTAAAAGGAAAAATGACCCAAGTCAAGTGTCCAAATAAAGTAGACAGGTAGCACCACAGTCTCTGGCATTCTTCTTGGTCACTCAGAGGCGTGCCAGTCCCAGGGATGAAGTGGTCCAGTGCGTGGAGGTGGGGTGCTGCTGGAGTGCTGGTCTGAAGTGACCACTGGGGGGCCCTGGCCCCGAGAGGACAAAGACGTGTCAGGGTGACGTGTGTTGAGGAAGCTTCTAGACAGCTGGCTCAGCCCCGGTGATGTGAGAGCCCCTTCTCGCATTTTGCCATGGGTTGTCAACCTCCGTACGATAGATGACAGATGTACTGGAGGCCTGGGCTGGCTTGTGGGGTGGAGGAAGGAGCAGTGTAGTGGGGCTGTCTGGTCTGCAGCTGGGTGAGGACTGGAGGACGTTGGCATCGAGATGAAGCGTGAGAGGGGTGGCATCAGTGGCATCGGTAGCATCAGTGGCGGGAGTGGTTGGTGGCATACAGTGAGACGGTGGCAAACGGTGGTGTTCTGATGGACCTGTGCCTGAGACTGGAGAAGGCTGCTTGGCCATAGTAGTAGTTGAGACCTCCTGGTAGGCCATAGCCTGGTAGGTGAGGGCCAGTGGAAAGCTTGGAATGGGAGTGAAATCAACCTGGGTGGAGGAGCAAGACGCTGGACTGGGTGGGAGGCAGGTTTATCTGGCGCTTCTGGAGGGTTGTGAAGCAGCTCGGTGATCCTGTTCCTTCACCACCTGGTTACCTGGGGTTCCGCCATGTCCAATGAGGGTCTGGTTCACATAGGATGAGGAGGCTTAATGGTTGGAGGGATGAGGGAGTCGGTGTGCTACCAGCTGAGAGAGGAGCATTTCCGCTGCTCCTGATGGTGTCTCTTATCTCCTTGCAGGACCAGTGTGCTTCTGTTCCCTGCCGGTTTGCCCTCTCTGCCTTTCTGTGGAGGTGTAGTGGGGGTGGATGCGGGTTGAAGCTGTGGTGTAGAAGTGCCGTCTCCTTTCTTTCCACCTAGCGTTCAGGGGGGTCACTCCCACACGCTCTGCCAGCAGGTGCTACAGATGTCGGGGGTTTCTGTCGTTGGCACGCTGCCACAGACCGCTGCCTGGAGGACAGGAGCTGACTCTCGGACCCGGAAGAGGACTGGCTCTCAGCAGGTTGCCCTGAAGAGAGAGGGTTTGTGAAGAGGGCTCTCCTTCGGTGACGAATCTCAGCCCTCCAGGAATCTGCACCTGGAATGAGTAGTTCTGCTTCTGGTCCGTAACAGCTTGATTCTGCGGCCTTGGCCAGATTGCTTGAGGTGCAGCTTTCCCCAAGTACAGGGTGTGCTTCACCAGCCGAGAGAGACTGAAAGTAGTAGCCCAGGCTCTCTGCTTCTCTCTCCAAGCAGGCTGCTTCCTTTTGTGGTCCCATAGCAGGCCTTGTGGTCCATTACCGCCATAAGATACATCATTCCTCTCTCAGCCCGCCAGCAACCTCATTCATAGTTCCTCTTTGGATGTTAATTGTATTGCTTCCTCTCGTTTTCGCGTATGCCTCTTCCTCCCTTTGGCAGGACCACATGGGCCGCTCATCAGAGGGGCTTCCAGGTTGTGGGGTTGATGCTCCGACACCACCCCACCAAGCGCAGCAAACAGGCAAAGCACCAGCAGGACCAGCAGGACCCAGGATCATCCAAACAGCAGCAAGTAGCACCAGCAGCGCAGAGGACGAGCGGGCGGAGACGGAGCCCAGACAGGACCAGACAGGAGACCAGGAGCACAGCAGGACCAGCAGGCGAGGAGCAGCGCCAGCAGAGTAACGCACACAAGCAGAAGCTACCAGCCACCAGAGAGCAGACTTCAGACAGAGATAAGCGACCAGCAGAAGCAAATCAGGAGAGAGATTCGCAGAGTAAGCACAGCAGAAGCACCACATGCCAGAAGCAGGCATGCATCAGCTCCTCCAGAAGCAGAAGCAGCAGAAGCCCCAGCCCGCAGGAAGAGCGAGCCCGATGCTGTCAGAAGCCCCAGGCAGAAGCAGAGTGAGGCCAGTGGTGGTGGGAGGGTGGCCGCTGTCCCTCTATCGCGCAGGGCTGGCAGCAAGATGGCTGGGCTTCTCTTCTTCCCCATGGTTGTGGGGGTTTGCTGGCTGGCGGCAGGCAGGCAGGCATGAGGCATGCAGATAGGCAGGCAGGTGGCCAGGGCAGGCAGGCAGGCGTGGCTGGCAGGTATGGCAGGTATAGCATGGCTGGCAGATGCAGAGGCTGGCTGGCAAGAGCAGCACAGGCAGGCAGGCAGGAGGCGTGTGTCGGAGATGGTCTTTCCGCTGAACTGTTGATGAGTAAAGGGAGTCTTCCTTATAATCCGCGGGGCTGATTCAATTGCATCCTCCCCACATGCGCAGTGAACACTAGGCATCCGCTTAGTCATCCGCTAGTCATCCGCTAGACTTCCGCAGCTCGTGCCATCCGCTTCATCCGCTTGCATCCGCTGTGCTCCGCTTCATCCGCTCCGGGCGTCCACTCTGCTATCCGGCTGTAAATCCGTTCCAATTGTTTTGCTGCGCTCCCTCGGAAGCACTTAGCAAAATGGCTATCGCTCGCTCATACCGAGACTTCCATCCGTAGGCTTCCATGGAGATCTGCTTTGCTATCGCGCCTGCGTCTCTCCCCCGTCCGCCATCCAGTTTTCCGTGTTTGGTCCACTGCTGGTTATGCAAATTCGGGGCACCTTTTGAAGGGGATAAACAATGGATGGAAACAACTTTTATTTTTTTGTTTCGTCCACCCTGGTTTGTCCCCCTTTTACAAACGTTTTGCCAATTCCGTCAGCCAGTGGACAGGGCCTTTACTAGGGAACCAAATTTGATAAGCAAGAAATTCAGGGAATGCTGTTGCAGGCAAAGTGTGATAAATAGTAACTTGAAACAAACTGTACAGCTCAACCTCCTTGTGACTAGGCATACCAAGTGCAGCTGCATACCAAGGCTAGCAGAACAACTTTTTGGAGAGATAAGCAGAAAGTCCCAGACCCATAGTTGCAAAGCGACAATGAAAAATTCTCACTGATTCTCTCCCCCTTTTCTGGAAGACAGGCAAGCAGCAGGCTTCCTGACATTCGGGCGACATGTAACAGAGACTTTAGTGTGCACACGTATAAAATTAATAGAAAGGTAAAAGCAAACAACACGTGCTTTATATTAGGACAGTGAGCATCAAGCTGCTCACTTTACTTCACGTTCTGGGATGCTGTGGTGAAGTACTACTGTGGCCGGATGCAGCTGTTTTGCAGGTTATTCTTGAAGCCCCAGGGAGGAGTTCTAGGTGCCCCAGATATGTTTTTGGCCAATCCCCAACCCATTTAGATAGTGCAGGGGGAAAATGTTCCAGGCAGTGAGATATTGGACATATCCTCTATGTTTTCTGGAATCATCTAGAATGTCTATTAACTTCAAAATGCTGCTCTCTTCAATTTAAAAGTGGGTACAGACAGGAGTATCGGTGCAGAGGCGTCCATAGTGAAGGGGTGACACAGTTTCAGGTTTCAAAAACTGCTTCAGGGAAACATACTGTTGAATACATTTTTAAGATTCTTGGGCCAACTCCAACTTGTACAGTGATGGGTTAGATTTAGTTTAACAATTTGGAAGATGCCCCACCCAATATTTAAGTCACGCCAGTTTCCTTAAAAGGCCCGGCGTCCGCACTGCAGGCCGACTGGAAACGCAAAACGTAAATGCATAAAGGACACAGCGTGACGAGCAAAAATTTCGGGGGTGGCTCCATCCGTTGTCATCCGTTCCAAAAAAGTTGGTTTGTAAAATTTGCACAAACAAGAAAGGGAAAAGAACGGAAAAAGAACGGACGGGGTAGTGTGTAGGCAGGAATGTAAACGGAGTTCATCGGAAGCCTATGGAATGATGAAGATATAGTGGATAAGCGGATGGAAGCGGATGACACATCCGAAGGGTTTCGCGGGGAGAATTTTCAAAGCAGATGCATAGCAGACAGGGGCGGATGCATTAGCGGGATGAAGCGGATGCATCACGGACGCCTAAAGGAAACCAAAGGGGATGCTGCGCTGGATGTTATATCGCGGATGTAAACATTCACTGCACACCGCGGGGAGTATGAAATTGTTCAGCTCCACGGATATAAAAGGAGGCAGCATGCACGCAGTCAGCCATACAGGGGAAAGATTGTGCTGCCACGTACATCGATTCAGGAACCACCATGGTTCGTCAGCAGGCAAGAAGAGAAAGGCCTGTGCCTACTTGTTCAAGCCCTGGCAAGTGAAGAAGGCCAGGACCAGCAACCCACCCTGCATCTGAACTATGAAGCTTGCTGCTGGCTTGTGCGTGGACCAGCCCCAAGGCCCTCAAAGCGCCTGTTGCTGAAGTTCCTGCTGCTCAAAGCCCTGAAGGCCCCTGCTGCTCAAGCCCCTAAGGCCCTGCTGCGTGATAGGCCCTGCCAGAGGAAGAAGAGGCAAGGGAAGGAGAAGGGGAGAAGGAAACAGTATACCTTTTTCCGAGGACCAAATGAGGATGAGGGGCTGGAATGGCTTGAGGAAGAAATGGGTACCCTATGGAGAAAAGCGGCCACAGACTGTATCGGGAGCACCAAGAAGAAGCTAGGCAGCTTTGGAAGAGAACAGTTGGGCGTACACTGGAGAAAGTAACTCCTTGATGGTGGCAAGCACATGCCACACCTGGATTGGCAAGAGCTACACCTCAAGAAATTCCAGGGCAGGCCGCTGTCAAGCTCATTGGATGGAGATTTACGTCATGGGCAAGTAAGCAGTTTTTTCCTGGAAGGGTTGAGATCCGCCACCGAGGAGCAGCCCCTCTCCCTAGACAACCCACAGAAAGCCAGTCCTCTTCAGCCAGGAAGCCGGTACCACTTGTCGCAGGCAGGTGTCTTCTTAAGGGCCCCCACAGCAGAGACCCCCCCAACAGCTGCCACTCCCCATGCCAGAGAACTTGCGAGGATCCCGTGGAGGATAGTACGCCCTGCTTGTCACAAATGGAGGGAAGAACGCAGCCAGACCACCAGAGGCCCAACCCACCCCCACCCCCAAGCTCAGAGGGTGCAGGCAGAGGCAGACTGAGGGCCAGGACCACCAGTGTGGTTTTGGAGATCAGGGACACAATTGAAGACCAGTGCACAGAACTTTCTCTCTCAGCTGGATCCACCTGGACAGAGCATCCTCTGGGCCGGAACAGACCTTCATCACGTACTGTGGAGCCAGACCCTGAGGGGTACGTGCCCGAAGGCCCAAGTTACCCAGGTGATGAAGCAGAAGATCAAAGCACTTCTGCACAACCTCTCAAGGCCCAGCTGAAGCTGCCTCCTACCCAGTCAGCGTCTGCCTCCTCCACCCACCATACGGCGATGTCCACCAGCCTTCAACGGCTTTTCAACAGCGCCCTGCACCTACCAAGGCTACGAACTTCCAGGACTTTCTCAGAAAAAAAACGCACAAGCAAAACTTCACCAGTCCAGGCTTGCGGTTCATCGGATACCACAGACCTCACTTCTCACCAGTTGTCAGACGCAGAACAGCCCCAGCTACACTCCCCCAACCCTTCCTCCACCCCACAGCCAAGGCCTGTCAATGGACAATCTGTCATCAGTATTGGCCTGAATCTCAAGTCCTTTGTGATGAAGGGGCCTCTCAACCTCATGGACGTGAGTTCAGCTTCTCTGAGAGCTTACCTGAAACACCAACCACTGTTGTACCCTGCGGGCCAAGCACGCGCCAATGGTGCCATCAGACCAGCACTCAAAGCTCACAGCCACCTCCACAGTCGCTGCCCCGCTTAACAGCTTGAGACCATGGACATTGACTCGAGTGACTGAGAGAATCGAGTGGCAGAGATCTTTGAGTTGTTTCCTTGTTAAGTGTCTATCTTTTGGCTTAAGACTACTTTTACTTGGTTCATTTGCATTATTTAATACAGTCATAAAGTTGTACCTAAGAAAGATTATCTTTGCTTAAGACATGTAATATAGTTTACTGTGTTCTTGCTTATTTCATACAATCATAAAGTTTTACCTAAAAAGTTGTATCTTTGCTTAAGACACTTTAATACAGTTTACTGGTTCATTTTGGCTTATTTTAATAAAGTCATAAAGTTTTACCTAAGAAAGTTAATTAAAAGGTTATCTTTGTCTTAAGACACTTAGTTTACTTTGGTTCATTTTGTTTACTTACATAAATGTGTTGGGTGAGTTTGAATATGGTTTAAGAGCCCTTTACATGGCTGTGGATAGAAAGGATAGGTTGTTGGGCGATTAGATTAAACCTCCAGCTGCAGTGGCAACACAGTGGACTGGTCGTGTTCGAGCGCATTCCAGCAAATCGCAGATGATTTTATGCCGCCCTTTTGTATACGTAAATATCGTTGGTCTGCTAGGTTGTCCTTGGCTACATACTCTAGACATGACTGCAGACAACCTAAAATAACGAGATACATCGCCAGATACAAATGTTTTGTCCATTTTGAAATACTTTAATACTACGAGATGCATATGCTTTACATCCCTTTCTATTTCCGTGCTACTAAAACGCTGGTGTAGAACGTTCCGTTACCTTTTGTGTTCCTCCTCTTTCTGTTTTCAGCCTGCAGTGGATGTGAGTTGAGGGGATTTGGCCAGAGGATGGCAAGAGGATAACATGGACATTTAACGGATGATAATGGAGATAGAACGTTTGTTTGCAATTTCGTATATGTTCAGCAGATGTGAACTAATCGTACGCAAGCAGAAAGGTTCATCCGCTTTCAAAAAAGTTTTGGTGCAGGGCTCAAAAGTTTTTGTTAGGATGAAATTGCAGTGGACAGATCGCTCTTGACCGGCATAGACATAGAGCGTATGAAACACGTATGCAGTGAGTACACAATGGATGCATAGTGTTTTCCAATGGATGGCAAGCTTTTTTATTAATGTTTTACATCCTCTTTGCATCCGTAAGTGCAGGGGGACCAGGCCTTTAGATAGTTGGGTAGTCTATAAATACTTCATGGAGAGGTAAACTCTATCACTTATTTTAAAATCTTTTCACACATTTTTGTCAGCTTGTTTCTAATGTGCTGATGTGCCTCCTCCAGTGCTTTATGGTCAACACACCAAGTGTTCTGCAGTTGGGCTATCCACTCCACTAAGGATAGTACATGTGCTTTCTCTTGAGGCAGCTCTGGCATAGCTACAAAGTCCTGACCAGAGGCCAACTTAAGTGGGGTGAACCAGAGATGGTATTCAGCAGGTTCTGACCAATTCTGGAGAACTGGTAGTGGAAATTTTGAGTAGTTCAGAAAACTGGCAAATACCACCTCTGATTGGAAATTTTGCAGTATCCTTCTCCTGCCATGCCCACCAAACCATGCCCACAGAACTGGTAGTAAAAAAAATTGAATCCCACCACTGGGGTAAATCCTGTGCTTCTATGCACATAATTGTTATTTGTTATTTCTGCAAAAGGTCAGCCCAATTTTCCTGTTGGTAATTAATGTTGCACTGGAGGTACTGTTCCAGGACTTAGTTGGTTCTCTGACACCACCCTCCTGTTAATTTGGGAGTGGTGGGAGGTGCTTTAGCTTTGGGCTGTTCCCAACAGCTTCAAAAGTCCCACCAAAACTGTGATATAAATTGCACTCCTCTATCTGAAATAATACACAGCTATGGTTTAGTGGGAGTCAAAGGAAGAGGTAGGACTCTCAGCTAGTGACAAACAGCTCTTTATTGAGTAGACCAGTACAAAGAAGTGAAATGCCTGTCAAACAGCTCTTTCTTTTAAAGGGAGCTGTCAGGCAGCTCAGCCACTGAAATCCCCTCATTTTCTCACCTGAAAAATGAACCAATGATTGAAAAATAATTCTTTTTAAAATAATCAATGTGGTTTACTTGATGTAGTCATGCAGGTAGGCAGGGTTATGATTGGTGCGACCTGACCTGCTCAGCTCAGTTTGTTCCGCAGCGGCAGCCTGAGCAGTCAGGCCTGCTGCTGCTCCGGAGTCAGCCAATGGAAACACCTGGAAGTTCTCTGATGGTGGGGTTGACTCCTCCGGAATCGGTTTCTTGGAGACTCACCACTGGACTCCTGGTTCTTCAAGTGGGTGTGTGCATTGAGGATTCGGGTTTGAGCTTAATGTATGTGTAATTTCATACTGGTTTTCTGAGTTTGTAGGGTTTTTACTTGTTAAGGCCAGTTGTTCTTCTGGTTGTCTTCGGGCAGAGTGTCCCAATCATCCCTGGAGTTGGTCAATATGCCTCCTCCAGATCTTATTGTCCTCTAATTCTACTCGGTATGATCGGGGGGACCTGTAATATTGATTATTTTGGCTGGTATCCAGGCAGCACCCCTGATATAATTGCAGGCATAGACTAAATCCCCTATGTCAAATGCCCAGTGTTGGCTGGTTGAATCAGTGGGTACCTCTGCACTGTAATTTGGGTGTAACCTATCCAGTTGAGATCTTAGTTTGTGGCCCATTAGCAATTCTGCTGGGCTTCAGTTTGTGGTGGTGCTAGGTTCTGTACAAGTCGTAACTTATCAATTTTAGCTTGCCAATCTCCTGGGCCCATCTGGGCTAGTGCCTCTTTAGTTGACTGCACCATCCTCTCTGCTTGACCATTTGTCACCACAAATAATGGCAGATTCCTTGTTCCACTAGAAAGGTTTCAAATGGCTTTGCAGTAAATTGTGGCCCATTGTCTTATACCACAATGTCTGTTAGGCCATAGGTGGAGAAGAGTCTGCAACACTTTGGTGACCACTTCTGCCATTGTAGTGGTCATGATTATTACTTCTAGCCATTTGGATTATGCATTTACAATTACATGGAGTGTTTGGCCCTGTACAGGTCCTGCAAAATCGATGTGTACCCGTGACCATGATGCTTTTGGAGTTTTCCATTCAGGTGTGGTGGTGCTGGTCATAGCAACCCCATTCCTCTGTGTCCCTATCCATGCCCAGCCACCAAATGTAGCTCCTGACTAGTGCCTTCATTCTGACAATGCCATGGTGTCCCTTGTGCAACATTTTCAATACACGTTTCCTGAATATTTGTGATACTAGGACTCACTCCCCTTATAGCAAACACCCCCTATGAGCCAATAATTCATGTTGACAAGTTTGAAAGGGCTTTCCCCAGTCCCTCAGGCCATCCCCTCCACACCTAGTTCAAAACTTGTGCCAAAGTTTTATCTTTGGCTGAATGTCTCACTATCTTGGCCAATGTGACCAAGCCGGATGCAAAGTTCTCAGTGTCCTCAATGAGGAGCATTTTTGCCACTGGGCAGGGTACTCAATGAGTTCTGGGAATGGGTACCAGTTGAGGGTGTCACCATGTCCTAGGGCTTTGCCCATCTGATGGATTAGCTGGCACATGTACTGCCAGGAAAATTGTCTATTACGTCATTCGCAGTGATAAGATGTTGGGGATGGGGCGATCCCCCATGATGATGCCTAGGAGTGGATTGTGGTCCATAATTAATTCAAAGTCCCTTCTGTATAAGTATTTGTGGAACCACTTGACCCCCACCACTGCAACCAGTGCCTCCTTGTCAAGCTGACTGTAGTTCCGTTCAGCAGCTGATAAGGTTTTTGAATGAATTGCAATTGAAGCCTCGTTTCCATTTGGTATCCGATGGCAGAGGACAGCTTCGATGCCATATGGGGAGGCATTGCAGGTTAATATGAGGAGCAGAGTTTCATTATAAAGTACAAGGACTCTTTCAGAAGACAGGAAATTTTTTTACTGCATTGAAGGTAGATGCTTCTCTTTGTCCCCAGATCCAATTCACCTTCTTGTCTAGCAATCAATGAAGCAGTTCAGCAACTGTTGCTTTCTGTGGCAGAAGAATGCTATAAAAGTTTAACAGGCCTAGGAATGCCTGGAATTTTGTCTGGGTTTTGGCATGGGGGCTTCCTTAATAGCTTTGAGTTTGCTATTGGAAAGATGTATTCCCAAGCCATTAATTAAGTATCCCAGAAGTTTGACTTGTGGCACCACATTTTGGCATTTTTCTTTCTTTACTTTAAGTTCAGCTTCTTGAAACTGACTCAGGACTATCCTCAGTCTATGGGTTAGCTCTTCTTTGTTGTTCGCGGACATGAGGACATCATCAAAGTATGGTACCACCACTGGAATGCCCTGTTGGAAGTGTTCCATTAAGCTTTGAACAAGTCCTGGTGCCACACTTACACCAGTCAGAGCCTGCAACATTTAAATGCCCCCCTTTGTGTCACAATGGTTTGTGCCTCTGCAATGGCATTGTCTATTGGCAATTGTTTTTTTTTTTTTTGAAAAGAATTTTATTAATTTTAAACACACATAACATAC
>BHFT01025664.1:0-14200 GCA_004320025.1 Laticauda laticaudata
CTCTCTTCTGATTGCTATTAACCTGGCGTCTGTGTTCATTGGACTTGGAAGTTGATTGATTGGTGTATTCTGGTTTCTTTTATCTGTTTTGTGGCTTTGATTGGCTGTTAGCAACTCTGTTCTTTGTGTTGAGCTTCAATGCCGCTTTGGTTCGTGTGAAAGGACGGCTGCTCTTTCATCAGCAAGCTGGCGTTTTTCACCCTGGGTGCCTGGTGGGGGTGTTGAGTTGGGCATCAGAGGGAGTCTGTCTGTGCTCAGGTGTGGGTGTTGAGTTGGAGGCATCAGAGGGAGTCTGTCTTGTGCTCAGGTGTTTGTCTGTTTTGTGGTGTGGAGATCTTTCTATTTGAGAGTGCGGCTCTCACAAATGATTGACAGTCTTGCTGGAATCCATCTCTTCTATTCATGCCTGTCAGGTCTTTTTTCAATTCTCTATGCTTCTCTTGTGATTCTGTGGCTGGGGTTTTCTATAGTGGCTAGGGTTTTGGTGCCATTGGAAGTTGATGTTTGACCTGTGGTCTTTTATGTGTTGGACTCACTAGACAACACATAAAAACCCAACGGTCAAACATCCAACTTCAATGGCCCAAAACCCTAGCCCACGATAGAAACCCCAGGCCAACAGAATCATTCAGAGAAGCCAAGAGATTGAAAAAAGACCTGACACATGCAATAGAAGAAGATGATTCCAGCCAGGACTGTCAATCATTTGGAAAGCCTGCACTCTCATAAATAGAATGATCTCCACAACCACAAACAGACAAAACCTGAGCACAGACAGACTCCCTCTGATGCCTGCCAACTCAAAACACCGCCACACCTGAGCACAGACAGGGACTCCCTCTTGATGCCTCCAACTCAAACACCCCCCCACCAGGACACCAGGTGAAACCCAGCTTGCTGATGAAGAGCCAGCCGTCCTTTCACACGAAGCCAAAGCGGCATTGGAAAGCCTCCTAACACAAAGAACAGAGGTGCACCAGCATCAAAGCCAGCCAAAACAGATAAAAAACAGAAACACCACATCAATTCAAACTCCAAGGTCCAATGAACACAGACCCAGGTTAATAAGCCAATCAGAAGGACCAGCCTCAAATTTGAAACAGAGGAACTGTGTGAGACACACTCCCATTCAGAAGCCTATGATGGCAGATGAGATTCTGCGAAACTATGCTAACAACTTTAACAGAACTACAATGAGCTAACAACTTTAACAAAAACTACAATACAGTGGATAATACCCGAAAGGAAGCTAAACAGCACACATATAATATATTATATATATATATGCTGTTTAGGCTTCCTTCGGGGTATTATCCCACGTCATTGTAGTTCTGTTAAAGTTGTAGCTCATTGTAGTTCTGTTAAACAATGAGCTACAACTTTAACAGAACTACAATGACGTGGGATAATACCCGAAGGAAGCTAAACAGCACAAATGTAATACCCGCCGAGGAGCTTAAAAAAACATATATATATATATATATATTATATAATATATATATATATATAGTATATATATATATATATATGTTATATTATATATATTATGTTTTATATTATATTACTGTCTGTAATTGCCGTGCGTTAAGTGCACAATTGTGGCCTACCGTCCCTGTCCTATTGTCCCCATTTATTTAACTTATTTCCTGTATTCATGTTTATTCTATACCTATTATCTTGTAGCAATTGACAAATCAAACAAATAAAAATAAAATAAATATTTTTCCCAGTTTAAAGACTTGCAAACATGAGAGTTTAGTAGTGTATAGCTCACATGATTATACCATTTTCTGGTCAGTTACCATAATAATGATGTTCTGTTTGATCCCGACCCATCATTTTTCTGCCCTCATTTGCTTGAGCTTGGCCTCGGACAGAAGATGCAGTAACCATATTTTCATTTCTTGTATTGAGAATGTTTCCCTTCCTAGAATATTATGGAGGCCAGGAGGATGTTCTCGTTGCTTCTTTCAGATACCATATACGATGGAGACAGTGATGACAACTAACCTGCAGGTCTCTTTCTAAGAGTAGTAAATGATACCTATGCCAGGTAACAAAAGCAGGGCCTTGATGGGAGAAATCTATCGCTATAAAGGGACGGCCTGGTCCTGAAAACAGAGAGAAACAAAAATTAGATAAAAAGACACTCCAAAAGATAGGTTTGATCTACAAAGACAGATTAAATCTACAATCTTCTGGTTCTCTCTACCATTCCCCAGTCTGCTCTTTCTCTCTCCAATTTTTGTGCCTCCAGTTTTTTTGTCTTGTAAATCTGCATAATTTAGGTACACAACCACTAATCCCTAAATCCTGCCTGCCTGCCTGTACACTTTCCACAACAGCTGCCATTTTCCACACATTAAAAATAATCTTTGTGGATTAAGATTTGACCAAATAAAATGCCAAGATAAGGAAATTAATGTGAAAAAAATGATGGAATGTTTTTTAAAGGGAACTTTCTCTAAACCACCTATTTTCTGACATAGCCACATCAAAAAAAAAAAATTACTTGCACAAGGATCCCTGACATATTCGTAGAATTGAAAAATGACTATCCTGAGCACGTGTAAGTGGACAGGAAGGAAATGGCCAAGACAAGCAAAGCACAGGCTACGGTTTAGCAATTATCCTCTTTCTAATGAAATCTGGAGTCATAGATTTCCCTTCTTTTGGAATCATCACATTTCTTCCCTCAGTTGTCTGCACAGTTCCAGTACTGCAGAAATAACCCTTTAATTACTTACACTGGCCAATGTAAAAATGTACTGTAGCCAAATGCTCACATCACAACAACTTCAGTGCAGCAAGAGTATTCTAAAGAGGAACAAAGCTTGCTTTGTAGAAGCAACTGATAAGCACACTACACTGACTTTTGTTCACTAGTTATGGCCTACCACAAGTTAGACAGTTTCAAAGTTATTTCAGTCCAAGGCAGGGACTAAAGAAAGGAGACTTGGAAGAGCTGGTTGATGGATTTAACTTGGGGGAATCACAGTAGTACAAGAAAACACACAACCAAAGAAGGGAAAAATCATATTTGTCCTTTTTTTAAAACCAGCTCCATTCTTCTATGCCTTTAGTTCCAGCTTAATTTGATGAAATCAGCATGTGGGAAATTCTTCAGTTTCTGTTCTCTATGGATCAAGTTACTGCTAAAATTATGGTTGGATCATAACTTCTCATCTGTTGGATTCTGCAAAAGCTATTTCTTTTGTTCCCAAAACAGGAGAATAATAAAATGTAGCATAGATAGGAACCTTTGGTTGATGGACTGGCCTACATCCGCCTCTAACAACATGGCCAATAGTTAGAGGCAATGGGAGTTGCATTCCAATATGCAAAATATGTTTTCTCAATCTGGTTTCTTAGGTTGGGGTTATAACTCACAAATTTCTCAAGAAGAACAATCTGGAGCCCCATATTGGAGGAAGTTGACATAAAGATCATCAATCTTCTAATAGGGAACCAAATAAATTGCTTCTGTATTACCTACAATATTCTTTTCAGTACTTAACCTCCTGTGATGACCCGGGGCATGGCACAAAGCAACACAGTCAAATAAGAAAGAAGAGTCCCTTTAGTGTCTCCAACTTTGCTCCCAATGTCCAGGTTACCTTTGGCTGGAGAAAAACTCTCCCAGGAACAGTCTTTAAGTGGAGGAAATTCAGTCCGAAAATAAAGTACATACAAACTGTAACTAAAAATCCAAACAAATCACACTGCAGTAATTAACTTGACAGGGCAGGAGAAGGAATTGCAGACTTGAAAGCACAGCAAACACACACAGTTGGGAAGATGCCAGGAACATAGATAAGCCTGAATGATACCAGATAATTCATGATTTGCTCCCAACAACTTCCTATGCGCAGCTTCCCTTTTTAAACACTGTGTTCCCAGCTAATGAAGGGAATTAGGGCCCTTTCCTCCCCTGCAAGCCACACAACTCACATTGCTCCCTTCTCCATTCCTCCCTGGGTGCCCTAGGATGAAGAGGGGGTAGACCTGGGTCTTCTTCCGAATTCCCTCTTCCTTGCTCTACCTATTCCCTGCTCTGCCCAGTTGGACTTTGCCCTTCCCCAGTTTCTTCCACAGCCAATGAAGCCACACTCCCACTTCCTGTCAGCTGCTCAGCCTCCCCCTCCGAATCAGATTCCAACCAGGGCATGACACCTCCCACCAAACTGGAAAGCACCAACCTAATAGAGTATCTCTGACTGAATAATAATGAAGCCACACGTAGTAATTATAAATGCTGCAGTTTGCAACTTGTGGCTCATTTCTGCTGGGACCAAGCAGACTCGACCAATGGTGGGTTGCAATCATATAGTCTGGATGGATAGTAGCCTTGGCAAGATTGAGAGCATCTAAAAACTGTTCTCGCTCTTCATTTGTCAAAGAGTGGATGTTCTTCCGGACAACTGGAGGCTTCTTTTCATCACAATTGGACCCTGTCCATCCAAATTTGCACTCGCCACAGTTATAGCCAGCAAAATATCCTAAAGAAGAAGAGAGCATCATTTATATTACTGCTGGATACAAATAAAAATGCCAAGAAAAGAACATAAATGTCAAACATACGTAATTACAACATGTCTCTACAAATGCTAGATGCTGCCCTGTGGGAACAAACCAAGCTCATGCTATGAAGTAGTTGTTAAAATAAGTCTTTTGGACTCAGTAATACTTTCTAAGAACACAATACAGCTTGGGACATAGTTAGTCCCCCCAAGCTCATAAGTATACCTGGGCTCTTTAGGAACTGAGCTCCTGTATTCCATGTGACTTAAAAATAGTAAAACAATCAAATTTTGGGCTTTTTTTTAGAGAAAACCAAAAATTGTATTTCTTTAAAAGAAAGGCAAAATGTTTCTACCGGGTTTTACAGCAGTAAATTTCTGTGTGCTAGGCAAAGATGTAAGTCCTAACCTTAACCCACTGTACTATTTCCTTAATGCTGGTAAGAGAAAGTATATAGAAGTTCTTGATGGGAAAAAAAGGAGAGAATGCATATTTGCATGTTGATGCTTTAAACTTGTAACTGTAAATCTTACAAATTTAACTGAACTTGTGTGGGTAGGTGTATATAAACAAATACACACACACACACACAAACACACACACATAAGTATGTATATAGGATCTACTCGCAAAAAGGAAAGTGATTGGCCATTGCTTTTCAGAAGATGGAATGGTGACAGAAACAAAGAAAAGGTCCAAAGAAATATGTGGATATCTACAATCCAGACTATTTTGCTAGCTGTTGCCAGTCTTTGCGTCCAGGCAGAATTTTCTTAAGCCTTCTTAGAGTCAAGCCAGGAGGAGCATAGGGCAGAAGCATCTTAAATGTGATCTGTATTCCCATTATACAGAAAGGTTGGGGCTCAAAACTTCAGAATTCCCAGCATGGAGTTGTCTGACCTTGTTTACATATAATTATTAGTTTTTCTGCTATTAGCTATGTTGACAAATTGATCATAAAGATACAGTAAAGAGTAATAGAAAAGTTTAGTAAAATACTGTCACACTGGTGGCCTTTCCAATGTTTTTCTGATTACTTCTATGAGAACCTTCAAGAAATCTACTTTCAGAAAAAGAAATAGCCTTGGGAGGAATAATTCCATTAGTCCTTCACAGCCTGCATGCATGGGAACTTACCGCATTCAGAAAAGATGTATTATGAAATTAGCTGTCTCACAGCAATAATGACTGGTAATTGCTTGTAATTGCACCCATGACCTCTATTCTAAACCAGTCAACTTACTACAATACATTCAAACAATAAACATTTACAAGAAGTATATTAGCAGAAGAAAACAAGAATAGGTCAGACTTTCTGATTTAATTAACCCTGATTTACAAAATGGAAGACTTAAGTAATATAAGATCCACCATGTACAATAATGCAGTTCAAGACTTCCATATACACACAAGACTTTAGCATGGAATTAATGGCAATTAGAATCGTAAGCATATAAAACTACTATGTTCACATTTGCTCATGACTGCAATTATAGAAATATTAAGTCTACTCTGGATTTCTGTAACCTGTGGCACATTAAACTTAAGATTGTATAAATAGTCCCTTTACTGGGACACTATGTATGGCCACGAGTTGACTAAGTAAAACAAGGGTGGGCAAAACAGTGTTCTCCAAATAGTGTTGTATTGCAATTCCCACAAGCCTTCAAGATTGGCCATAATGAGTGATAGTGTTGGAGTCCAACAATGTTTTGGAGGAGGGCATATTATGCTCCTGAATGGGGGAGTGAGGGAGTATTCCTGTGATGAAAGAAAGCCACATGATCAGGAAAACACCTCTACCTATGCTTTGCCCTCCCTGTGTGATATTGTGAGGCCTCGTGGAAAGGAATGGAAGGAGGAGCAAACCGGTAAGATCTGGCAGGTAATGAAAGAACAAATCAAAAATTGCATGATAACTTGAAAGCAAAATTTTAAAGAAACATTTTCAGTGGACCAATGGGAAGAATTATGAGGGGGGGAAAGTTAATAAAATTTATTCCAATTATAATTTATGGGGAATTGGTATAAAATGTTTTACAGATGGAAAATAAATCTGCCAAGAAAACATAGAAGATATATAACCACAAATGTTGGAAATGCTGCAACCAAGACCCTACCTCAATCATAAGGAAGCTATATTAAAATAAAACACCTGAAAACAATAGAAATATATCAAAATATTCCAAAACTTCTTAAAAATAAAATTGGGACTGCAACTCTTAAATATTTTAATGAGATATACTTCTAGAAAGCACAAATGAAATTTTTCATAATTCATTGAGNAACCAAGACCCTACCTCAATCATAAGGAAGCTATATTAAAATAAAACACCTGAAAACAATAGAAATATATCAAAATATTCCAAAACTTCTTAAAAATAAAATTGGGACTGCAACTCTTAAATATTTTAATGAGATATACTTCTAGAAAGCACAAATGAAATTTTTCATAATTCATTGAGATATATAGATATAGAGAGCGGCAAAAATAAATTTGGCCCAATGCTGGAAAAAAAAAGAGAGTATTTGTGTCTTCCTGACAATGTTAGATTAAAAGACTAAAATTGGAAAATATGTTGCAATGACAAAATTTGGTGGTACATGTCCATAATATTTAGAACAGGATTTCTGGGACTTAAACAGAAACCAGCAGCAAGTTTTAATGTAAAGTACAGAGTGTCTAATCTTCCATTCGGGTTAGGGACACAAAAAGAAGTGAAGAGGAAGACACATTTATTGGACATCTTTTCACAGTGCTTTTCATTCACATTTGGTAAGTCATAAATTTCTTTCTTTTTTTTACTCTCCTCTCTGTGTCTTTTTTAAACAATAAAATAAGCAATAGAAATGTTGTGGTTCACTGGCAGTCTGTGCAGATGGCAAGGGAATTGGACAGTGGGGAAGAATGGGGACCAGTCCAGGAGTCTGGGGAGGACTCAGACGGGGGTCCTGCATCCGATGCAGAGATGGGGCCAGGACCATCTGGGAGTTGTGTGCTGACTCCAGAGCCTCCAGAGTCTGGCAGCAGTGAGGCNGAGTTGTGTGCTGACTCCAGAGCCTCCAGAGTCTGGCAGCAGTGAGGCAGAGGAACAAGGGGAGCCTGTTCCCAGTGTGTGTGTGGGCAGAGCTGCTCAAAGGCAAGAGACAGCTGAGACAAAAGGGGTGACTTGGGAGTAAGACTTGGAGATGATTGCCCTTCTCATAAGGTATAAAGGAGGTGCAAAGGTAGAGAAACCTTTGCAGGAATCAGTCATTCACTCTGTTCAGATTAAACCTTGAAGCTCTGTGTGGACTTTGTACTTGGTTGGTTTTTTACATTTAATTTGGCACTTTAGCTGTTGGCAGCAATTCAAATGAGATAAAGGTAGGTGCTTATCTTGAGAGATTATTTGGATTAAGTGTGTGCTTAATTACAGTCTCAAGAAGCCTTGGTCAGACAAGAAAAAGGAAGAGATTGGGTGAATCAGTTGAGAGCTTATCTCATAAATGACAACTTAGTTAAGGTAGAAAGAACCATCAGAGAAGTTACTCTAATGAGCTTGCTATAAATAAGGCTGGGAAATTCCTTTACCAGTTTTTAAGATTCTGTATTTAGTGCAGTTGAGTATCCAAGACATCTCAATGTCTGGATCTTGCTTCCTTCCCATGCTGGACTTTGAGAAAAGGCCTGGCTACAAAGGGAAGAAGGACTGATGGTTGAACACCTCTGAGAAGGCTCATAAGACACTGGAGATAGCCTTAGAAGCACAGTGGCAACAAAGGCAGCTGGAAACATGCCCAGAGTTACTGGGAGAGGAATGAGGCAGGGGCAATTCTAGCACTGAAGCATCCTAGATTAGAAGAACACTTGGCATCCGGAAATCTGACATGCCACAGGTATTGGCTGCAATGGAGAAAAACGTCAATAATAAGGACAAGAGAAGTCCAAAAATGAAATGGGAGAAGCAGCAGCAAAGACCCTTACCTAGCTGACAGCTTTAACCTTCACACCAGACTGAGAGATCAGAGTTACTTTTAGACAGAGACACCATAACTTAAAGATCAGAGTCATGAGTATTAGTGGAAGACTGGAGCTAATGATGAACAGACAGCAACAGAGAATTTTTGAAGCCAATCTAGGTGATAATAAAATGACATTGAAGGCTAGATCAGGGGTCACTAACCTTTTGGGCCTCAGGGACCACCAAACTCATAATTTTAAATCCTACGGACCAGAGACCATGGGAAAATCCCAAAAAAAGTCTGCAGGAAAATTCCCCATCCTGTTTTTCTACCGATCGATCAATCATTCTTTATTTGTGATTGCAGGATACCTTCTCCAGCTCTGTTCTCAGGGGGAGAGAGATACTTTTGGCTTCATGCAAGGAAGGCAGCAGGAGTCTTTCTTTCTCTCCCCCAAACATCGCCAGAAATGAGTCTTTGCCCGCACAGCCTCTTGGAGCAGGATGCGTTGCAGGGTCCCAAAGACTCATTTCTGGCAGTTTGGGGGAGAAAAAGAAAGACTTTTGCTGCTTTCTTTGCTTGCAGCCAAAACCAGAAGAAGAAAGAAGTAGAAAGAAGGAGCCAAGCCAGGCACGTGGAGCGCATGGGGCAAATTCCCCCCTCCCCTCACTACCTTGTGTTGTTCACAATGCAAGCGATGCAAGCCTTGTGTTCCTGCGGGCCATGTGGGCGGCGCAGCCTTGTATTCCTGTGCACTTGGGATGCTTTGGGAGTGACATTTCTCTGTAGACCACCAAAATTTTCTCACGGACCACCAGCGGTCCCCGGCCCACTAGTTGGCAACCACTGGGTAGAGCATCAAAGCCATGATCTCAGTGAAGTGAACCCAAAGTAGCCAATATTCTCAGGAGGCATGACAAGTTTAAGGTCTGAAACATTGGCATTGTAGCCTGTCAAGGCTGCAGAAAGATTGGCATCCCAGTCCAAGAAGGTGAAGTGAAACCTGGAACATTGCAAACCATTACTGGATAGTTCAAATGCAAGAAGTACAACTTCCAACTACCAACAGATCAAGCCATTGCACTGAACTTGGACACAATCAAGATCAGCTGCTAAGCATAAAAGCATGCCTCTTAGGTGAGTCAATCTAGCCTTCCTAGACATAGAAATAACTTTGTCTAGGCACGACCAAAGTGAAGAAGAAGGGGTAGAGAATGTTGAAAAGCATAGGATAGAGAAAAAACAAAACAAATTAAAAGTGTAATATGGAGGATATATGATACAGGACATAGCAAAGAAATCATAGGATTGATACAGGAATAATGGAATCATGAGAAATCATGAAGAATAGGATAAAAGCAAAATACAGGCTCTGCACTTTTTGTTTGCGTTTGTGACATCATGATGGAGATACGAAAGTGCAATGTTTTCATCCCTTGGTCCTCCTTTCAGACATCTATGGGAAGAACCCTACTGAACATTATCCTTTGGGTAATGAAAACTCCGAACACAGCAATTGTCACACTATTTATGTGTGACTCTCGGTAGCTCCTGTGACATTAAAAAAAGTAATTAAAACATATGTCATACATTTGAACATTTTAACTCAGTTTGTAAATCAGCAAAGCCTATTGGCATTGCAAAAACAAACACAATTAAATATAATACAAAAGATGGTGCCACGAATAATACGGAGGCATTATTTTCTTGCTCTGGATTAAACAGTTATCTCAAAGAAATCTTCTCTATTGCTGACAGTCTGCATCTCAGTCAGACTTATAAAGACTCATAACTTTATAAGTTGCTTTATAACTTTATAAAGCGGGATGGAGCCCATCAAATGGTTTGTGTGATCTGTTGTCGGTGGGGCAGGGTGGATGGGAATTGGGGGTGATTTTTCATTTATTGTTTTCCAGATTTTATTCTATTGTACATTAGTCATTTATTTGATTCTTTTTGTTAGTTTTTATTGTTTTTTTATTTTAAATAAGGTTTTACATTCTGTAAGCCGCTTCGAGTCATCATGGGCGAATAGGCGGCAATATAAATTTAATAAACAAATAAACTTATAGTAGAGGCTACAGCATCAATGCAACTTTTCTCAGTTGCTATCAAAAATTGGTCCTCCATTAAACTTCTCCATATTTTTCTAATGAATCTCAGAAGTATGCTGCCTTGATATAACAGAATGGTCCCAGTGAAAAGGATGACAAGTTAAAAACACTATTTGCTGAAAACAGTTTTAGCTCTTTGGTGAGTAGAAGGATTAAAGTTCTGAAGTAATTGGTTGCAATCTGAAACCTTCTGATCATACTATACATTAAACATTGATCACCAAAGACTTGGGTGTATCCTTTGGAGACTTCAAATGTTGTGACTGCTTTGTAATTTTTAATGTGACTAAAGAGGGGAAATGTTAAAATATCTAGCTAGAAAGTAATCCCATGAACATTAACTATAAATTAAATCATTTTCGGTTTTCGTCACCAATTCTCCTTGGAGTATCCCTCTTAATATGTCACTTGAGGTCATGTCCTCCTCCCCTTACAAAATGCACATTTTTCATAGACACAAAATTGCCTAAAAGGAAAAACTCTCAAATGTTATCCAATGAACATGCTTATGTGGGAGTGATCACATTATTAAATAGACAATGCAAGATATTTTCATGATGTGCTTTGCTGGTATTTTCAGAACATGGACAGACAGAAAAAAATCATTTTGCATGTGAAATGCAAATACTAAATATTAATACTAAAAATGAGTAAAGCTTATCAGAGGTATTCAGAATGCTCATAGCATACAGTTTTGCCTACATGAGCTACAAAACTGGTAAACATCATCCAGTAAAGAGGATCCTCTGTAGGAATCTTGTCACAATAGCCAGCCTAGGAATACTTCTCAAGTATCGCAACTACAATTCTAAAATTCCTTGCTAGCAACAAAGCTTTAAATCATAAAACATCTGGAGAACTTCCCTCTTTTTCCTCACCTGTACACTGGCAGGTTCTGTTGAAGAACTTCAGGGGCCATTGCTCCCGATCATCTATATTATGGAGAGTGTAGGGCCCACTCCAGGGCCCTCTGTCTACCTGTACCTCCTGACAGGTACCCTTGCCTTGCTGTGAACCGCACACATTGTCCGGATTCAACCCCAAAGCTGGGCAGCACTCCTTGGATTGAAGCTTTTCCACAGTCATACACACCCGTGGAAATTGGGTCTTTGTCTCTGGAAGCCTAACAAGGCTCAGATATGCAAAGAGCGTCAGGCAAAGCAACCTGTCATCTTGCAGCAGGAATGCCATCAAGTTCTAGTTTCCAGAGCCTGCAAAACTCTGCTGCTCAGCTTATGAAGAGATTCTCATTAGCTGTCTCCAGCTGATAGCAAGCCTCATCTGAACTGACCCAAAAAACATTTTTTTTTCTTCTCTCTGCAACTAGTTTAGCCTGGGGAATTGAGGGGGGGGGGGAGCTTTGCTTAATCCAAGTTTCCNGCAACTAGTTTAGCCTGGGGAATTGGGGGGGGGGGGGAGCTTTGCTTAATCCAAGTTTCCCAGGATTGAATGTGATGAATAGGCAAGCAATTTAGCTCTTTGTTGTTTGCCAAGAGGCCATAAATTAAGGTTTTATATGTGGGGATCAGTACACCCTAATTAGAAGGATTAGCCCTTTGAAAGCCCTTATGATTAGCGCATGACATTATGGGCAAAAAGAAACCCATGGAATGCTGGAGGAGAAGCGCTGGATGACAGAAACAAAACATCTTTTGATTTCCACAGCTTCATCCTTTCTTCTGCTCAGTGATTTGTGAGACTGCAGCCTCAGACTTCCTGCTGTGGGGTGAGGGGAACCAAGTTTCCTTGAGACCTTTGTCATGGGTTGAAAAATCTAGACTTCCACAATATCAATAGTTTGAATGTCGTAAATCATTCTGAACACTTTAAAAGATCACAAGCTATCACATGGCAGAAGACTTTGAATTCAGATGTTTGAAAGACCCCCTTCAGCCAGTCGCCTACATAAAGATTGGATGGGGAAGGCCTTCGCTGGTGGGTTTTTACAACCAACTTCCACCCCAGTTAGGAAACTCTTTTCTGGCCTCCATGCTCCATTTGTTCATATTAAAGGGAAATATATTTCTGAACTTAAGCATATGAGAATGAAAAGTACATCAAACCCCAACTCTTAGATTGCCTGTCAGTTTGATTCTTGGTTGTTTTTAAAAACAATTGCTATGCATTTTCTGTTTTAAAATACTCTTAGTTTTATTATGATGAATTAATTTGATATTATTTTTGTTGTAAACCATGTTGGACAACCCTAAGAGAAAAATCAGCTGAGAAATAAATTAATAAGATCAATAATTAAAAGAAATGAAACAAGAATCTTCGATAATACTGTAAAACAAGATATGAGAATATTTAAAGAAAAATGAAATAAGTTATGATGTGAATTGGAATTGGATAAAATAAGTGTAATGAATATAATATTTGAGAATATTCAAAGGAAAATGGAATAAGTAATAATATGATATGAAATTGAATATGAAAGATGAATATGTAACTATGGTCATGTTTGTACTGAAATGTAAAAACCTGGAAGCACATTGTTCACCAAAAGAGATATTTTCTGAAAAAATATAAAAATAAAAAAAAATATTAAAAAGATCAATAATTATAATTGTAATGCCTCTGCAAGGATTCGAAGATCACCCTGAGAGTCCTACTGTTTTATAACAGCCATATGTATACTTAAAAGGGAGACAGTCATGAATTTAAGATGGTCAGAATATATTCAAATGACATTTTATGCCATCTGTTTTCTCGCTATAACACCAAGACTGTTTTACGTTCAATCATGTCCCAACAAAGACAGAGATCTTCATTAAGAGGCTAGCAAATTGTACTTATCATTAGAAGATCAAGAGCATCCAGATACAAGAAATTTTAAATATTCTCTTTCACTCTTCTGTGGTTTAGAGAGAACGAATAAGAGAGTGTTGTCCTGATTACATCTAATGTGAAATAGACAAAAAAAATATTTAATAGCACCTGTAGGGACAGTCAAAGTAATCAAAATGGAAGCAATTGGAAACCACTTATGGACTCTTTGCATACAAAGAAAAAACCCCCCGATATTATTTATGATTTGATGATAAGAAAGAAAGAGAGCCAAGGTGTAACTTTAGAGATGGGGGCCAATTTATGATTGTATTTATAACTGCTGTAAAGAAGATTGGAATTATACCTTTTTCTCTTTCTTTCTTATTTACTATATCTGCTATTATACTTTTAGGGGACTTTTTCTTTTTTTCTTTTTTTGCCCCTTTTTACTCTATTTTACTTTGCATTAGTCTGTATTGTGTTTAAAATTTTCAATAAAGTTTGAAAGGTATCNTGCCCCTTTTTACTCTATTTTACTTTGCATTAGTCTGTATTGTGTTTAAAATTTTCAATAAAGTTTGAAAGGTAGCTAGACAGACACACGTACACATATACAGATATAGCAGTGTGGCAGCCTGGCTAAAGTCCTGCCTTGTCATCGTTTCAGATATATTTTCTTACTAGATTCCTCAATGGCTTCAGTAATGACAGAGCTTCTAATGTACTTCAAAAATTATTTAAAATTCAGTGAGTTATTCAGAGATATATCTGGCTTGAGAGCAGACTATGTTGAATTTTACAGCCCAGTTCATATAACTTTCTTATTCTTATTTTTTTTTGGGGGGGGGGGG
>BHFT01025665.1:0-83398 GCA_004320025.1 Laticauda laticaudata
CCACTTTTTTGCTAAAAAAAAGTTAAAAGAAATAAATAAAAGTACCTTTAAAAAGTTGTGGTATTGTGAATGAAATCTCTGCATGTTTTAGGTCTTCAACTTCCTGATGCTCCATGAGTACTATTAACAAGGTTTCCGCCATTTTTCCAAGTCTCATTGTGTCAATAATGCCAACATAATTCAAAAAATTCTACACCATTGCATTTGGTTTTTGTTGAACAAGACAACTATTTTTAAAAAGGCCAATATTGCAGAGTTTCTATTTGGCTATGACCTGAGTAGAAAGAGAAGAATCACTCATTTTACTGTTTTAGCATTTGCTTGTCAAATTGTGGTTTAAGCGTTTAAGACTGTCCTCACGAATTCATGTAACTCTTGTGGGAATTATAAAATATTTTCTATAAATAGCAATAGTACTTAGACATACACCTCTTCACAGTGCTTTTACAGCCCCCTCTAAACGGTTTACAGAGTCAGCATATTTTCCCCAACAATCTGGGTCCTCGTTTTACTCACTTGAGAAGGCTGGAAGGCTGAGTCAACCTTGAGCCTGGTGAGATTTAATCTCCCAAATTACAGGCAGCTGGCAGGAAGCAGAAGTAGCCTGCAGTACTGCGTTCTAACCACTGCGCCACCAGGGCTCTTCAATAGTTCTGATATAGTTCTAGCTATATATTAATTGGAGAATATTCCTGCTTTTCCTTTTTTGCTGTTTTCTAAATGGATTAGTATCTTGTCTTCAAACCTTTTTGAAAAAAGATCATGTAATTATTAAATTTTGTTATTCTTTAATTGTTATAGCTTCAAATTCAGGTTATTATTTCTGTCTAACTGCCACAATGGTGTGAATATGAGCTGTTAATTGACTAGGAAGCCCATTTTTCACCAAGTCTAAAAAGGAATTCTTTATGTTGTTTTGATTAATACAATTTTATTATTTTCATTTAATAGTTTTTGCAGAATACAGATATGTCTTGACAGATAACAGTGCCTAATTGGTGTTGCCTGACCTGAGATATTAAGCAGGTCTGTGTCTGGTTATTACTTAGATAGAGATATCCAGAGAAACCCAGAGATGTAGAATAGATGGGAATTTTTTTAAGTATCTGAGCTTAAGACAGTACAACTCACTTTTATTTTCCTACTAAGAAAGCTACATGGGCATGTCTCTGAAGTTATCAGGAGTCAATCCTGATTTTATCTTTACAAAGACATACTGTTTTGTAAGTTTGTGAGTGGGAGCAATTGGATAATCTAGGACAGGGCTGGCAAACTCACAGCCTATGGGCTGGATATATCACACGCTGGCCACACCCATGCCCAGTTTAGCGAAGGGGAAAAAAGTCCTGATACATCATGTGATGCCACAGTGAGGATACGAGTTTGACACTCTTGATCTAAGATATGCATATTGCAGTAGTTGGATTAGCCAAGTAATATTCTGTCTACAAATCAGATGTCTTTTTTGTATAAAAATTTAACCTGCTTATATTGGCCTCATATTTAAAAAAACAAATCACTATAACAATTTAGTATGCCAATTTTATGAATTAGAGATAATCCTTGACTAATAACCATTTATTTAATGACTGATCAAAGTTATAATGGCACTGAAAAAAATGACTTAACATGAATTCTCACACTTATGATTGTTGCAGCATCCCTATAGCCCAAATGATCAAACTTTGGGTAGTTAGCAACCAACGTGGTTGCATCATCCTGGGCTCCTGGGATTGTCGTTTGCAACATTCCTAGGGAGTTTCTGACAAGCAAAGCCAATAGGGAAAGCCAGATTCACTTAACAACTGCATGATTCATTGAACTGTAGTGATTCACTTAATGATGGCAAAAAATGTCATAAAATGGGGTATAATCCACTTAACACCTGCCTTTCCTAGCAAAAGAAATTTTGGGCTCAATTGTGCTTAGAAGTTGAGAACTTCCTGTATTATACTGACTCTTTGTCTTCCAAGTGCTAAATATTCATAAAACAATTTGTTTGGGCCATAAACGGAAATCTTGTTGTTATTTATAGTCTAGCTATATTTAATATGATTGGTTGAAACACTATTTAGGAATAGGTTTTCCATAAGAAATGTTTATCTACCAGTATGTAAATAAATTGTCCACTTTGAAAATGTAAAATTCACATGGAGCATAATCTTATCCTATATTTACTTAAAAGATGTCAGTAAACAAGGTGAACTGATTTCTGGTGCTTAATCTTATAATGCAATGCACAGCATGTTGTTCAATTCAGTGTGCTTTATTCCTAAATAAGTGAGCAAAGAATTGTGTCTTCAAGAAGACTAATTTGAATTCAGATTTAAGTCATTTTGCATTAGTTCAGTTGACATTTATTGAGTTGAGGCTATTCATTACTAAATTTATGCCAAATTGATTTCAGTTGCTCTACTCCAAGTATGAATAACCTGGGTGCAATCTGTAGTAAATAATAATTTACTACAAATAATACTAAAAATAATTTTAAACAATTGTGTTTTAAACCTTTTGTGGGTTTTATGTTTTTATGTCCCTTTTTTTCTTTTACATAAAACTATCTTTTTAAACCAAATGATCATTATCCCATGTCTCAAATTTCCTCAAAACTTTAACAAGCCTCTTTTTTAAGTCCAGCAGAGAAAAATTATTCTGATTATTCTCTTGAATTGGCATTTTTATTTCCTTTGTTAATTTTTAGATCCTCATCATTTTTTATATCTAGTGATAAGTTCACATTTTTTCCCATAATAATATCAGATAGGTTTTGTTCCAAATATTTTTCTGTATCAGCATATTCTAGTGTAACAGCTCCTTGTTGGAATAGGGTGTTCATAAAAGCAGACAACATAATTGACACTGTTGATTCAAAGTCCCATTGCTGTTCTTCAATGTTGGTGAATTTTAATAGTTTCTAATCTATTTTTTAATAGTAAACTTAGATCACAGTGAAGCCTTCAGGAGGTATCTCCCAAAAGAAAAGAAACCCTTCCCTTCCTTTTTTTCTGTGGAGTTTATTGGAAGGTTACTCTGAACACACAGAAACTGAAGACCACCTTAAGTAGAGGGAATCAGTGTTTAAACAGAATGAAATCTCTTTGCCCAATAAATTATCTTTTCTAGTGATCATGATGGATGAACTTAAGGAACTATATATACAATGTCTAACAAAGTTCATGCAGTTGGTCTGAATATACAGATACATGGAAATGCAAGAGTATGCTGAAGTGGACTAGATAATGTGCTGAAAATCCAGAAAAGATCAAAGTATCATCAGGACACAAACTTCCATGGTCAAGAACTAACCAAGAACAGTTAGACACCTCCTCAAATTGTCTTCTGCATTGCACTTCATGACAAGATTGATTTATACCAGCTGTTCAGAGTTCAATACTTTGAAGGTACAAAATAAGAGATTAAGAGTTATGTGCATTTAATCTGGGACAAATGGGTGAAGTATGTAGGAGTGTGATGAAGAAGTTCTCCATTCTGTAGCTCACCATTTTACTTGCTATTTTGCTATTTTTCCCCACTTTGGGAAACCTTTCTGGAATCAAGGAATCTGGAATCAAGCTACAAGACAGCTTTTGGTAATTATTTCATTATTAATATAGATCACCTCTCTGTTAAATTGTGATCAAATTGTAACAAAAAGGGAAAAATTTTGTTTGGTGCTGAAAGGACAGCACCAATCTTATCTTCCACATAGGTTGGATGTGAACAAGGAAACCAAAGTTGGCACAAGTCCTCTGCATTAGTTTTTACATTTACAGTATAGTCACAAAATACCCTCTAAATTTTGTTGTTTTTTTTAATGTAGTTTCTCTAGGCAACTTTTCACTTAACTTTAATCTATAAGATATAACAAGCAGGTAATATCTCATCTCATATCCTGCACCATTTCTCATTTCTCAAATGCCATTCTTTCCTGGACCATGTAAGAAGACAACCTTCAACACAATAATTGAGTATGACATTCCACATAAAGACATGTCATTTAGTGAAGGCTGTCTTCTGGAGATGGTGCCAGATATGAGATATTACCTACTCATATCTTCTAAATCAGGGGTGTCAAACTTGCATCATCATGGCAGCAGCATCATGGCAATGGCGTATTGGGACTTTTCCTCCCCTTTGATAAAGGCATGGGTGTGGCCAGTGCATGATGCATCCAGCCCATGGGTTGCAAGTTTGACAGCCCTGTTTTAGATTAAAGATAAGTGAAAGGGTATTTAGAGAAACTACATTTAGAAAACAATAAAATTCTGACTCTAAAGAGGATGAGATAATAGCCTGACATTTTCAGATATAATTACAGTTTAGCAGTCTAGGGAAATTTGGATTGTTGATAATTAAGTATGACTGTTGTTACTTGGATGCTGCTTTTGTTCTGTAAAGCAAACATGATGCTATTATTTTTGGGTCAACAGCTATTTCTTCAACCAGTTTTAAAATACTTTCAAAACACTAGCTTGAAATGTGCCTGCATATTATAATTACATTTATAATGTCATATATTTATTTGCATTTGTTTATTCTGATGTTTTTCAGGAGCAAAAACTACAGTTGTTTCTGCTTTTGTTAGATTTATTTGTTCATGGTACCCATACATTGAAATCAGTGAGTTTAAAAATTGGAACTTGGAATTTAAGTTCCATAATATTAGTGCTAGAAACTGCTGGTTGTTAATAGGTTAAAAAGAGTGCTGTCCTATTGGTGGCTAACAAATTTTCTGCTATTATATCAACATTAAATTACTGTTGCATTCTTAACTATATTAGGTATTCTATAGAACTTGCAATTTTGGCTATGTATAACTAGGTAACCTCTCAGGTTATCTTTTTTTTTTTTTTATAAAGAATTTTATTAATTTTTTAACAAACAAACATATTACAAAAAAACACAAAACAATAAAAAACATAAAATATCTTTTTGGACAGCAGTTTGATCCCGAGTTACATCTTTTTGTACAGACATAAATTCAAGTTCGTGCTTACTTTTATATAGCATTTCCATTTCTTATTCACTATTTTACATTTTCTATATAGCTTCTCCCCTCTTTTCACTCTCTTAATTCTGTTATATTTATTTCATCTCAATTTAAATCATTATACTTATATCCTTTGTCTGTCCTATTTCAGCTGTCTATTATCTTTTCTCATTAACACAAAATTTCTTCTGTAATGACCGATTGGAGTATAATGCCTTATCATACTTATCCTTCCCCTAGTTTTAAAGCTTAACATAACACATAATTTTCATTCTGATTCTGCGTAGTACATTCTAAATATAGACTCAATATTTTAAAACAAGGAAAAAAAATTTTTTTTAAAAAATATATAATATAATTAAAACAACAATCCATAGCAATTAAAATTATATCATTAAAATTAGTATTCATTTAAGTCTTAAAACATTTTACACAATCCTTTCTAAATAAATATCATGCTTCTATGGGAACATTTATAGATTTTGCTTAGTTACTTCCCCCTATTTCACTTATGTTTTAAAATATTATACAATGACAATGTTCCCATTTTTTCTTTAATTCAGTTCTCTCATATTTGATTTCATTTATTTTATTTAAAAAAGAAATTTCGCTAAGTTACATTAAATATTTTGTCCCATTTTTATAATCAATATATTATTCCAATTTTGTAACATTATTTCAAATACAAATACAACACAATCTTATGTACCTTTGCAGAATCTCTTTTTCAATTGTATGTTTACCCATTATCTCTAAATAAATTCTGTTTCTTTACATCTTGTTTCAAACCTTTGTAGCTTCTCTTCCTTCTTTCCTCCCTTGCTTCTCCACTCTACCCTTTTTACCCCCTTGTCTCTTAATCTCCACCCTCTTGTGTATTTTTCTTTTCTGTTGCTTTCTGATGTTGTGACCACTTTTCACCTTATTTTCCCCTTTTTTGGTTGTTTTTTTAGTCTTAAATTCTCCATTCTCTTTCGTCTCCTTTCCCCTTTCTTCCTCAAATAAAGTTGCTTGTTCATTAGGGATGGTTTTCTTCTTCATCCCAATCTTCTTTGTCTTGTAGTTTCTAATTGCCATTTCTAAGAAACGAAAAATAAGAGCCAAAAGAATCCTTCCCTTCTTGTTTCTCTTGTTCATATTTTTATAAATTCCATTTTTCAATTCATCCATAAGTAATGCCATTGTAAAAAAAAAAAAATTTAAACGACCCAAATGATTTTAATCATTCAAATAAGAATTTCCAAAAATCTCAAAGTCACCAAACAATCCAAAAAACACACAGTCTATTTCATTTAACACCTTCTTCTTTTTTTCACTTTTTTCTTTCATTTTAATGCTTCAAAAAACTTCAAATTCTTTTTGACCTTCAATCCATCTGATAGAATAGCCAATTATGATCCAAAATAGAAAAATCCAATAGTAAAGAGGCCCAAAACCAAAGAAGAAAAAGGATAAAATAAAAAGCAAAAATAAAAATATTACTAGAGTTAAAATATACAAAAGGCTGGCGAGTAGAGATTTCACAAGTATATATGGACTGCACACTGCACTTTATTTATTTATCCAAGGCTCTTATTATGACTCTCTCTTCCAGCAGCTTCAAAGCCAAGCCTCAAGTGTTGAAATATTGATAAGAGTCCAGGAAAACACCTGTAATAATATTTTTCTGTGCTCCTCCCTCCATCTTATCACATTAAAATGTCCTTGAGAAGGAGTAGTTATACATTTCTCCCCAATTCAAATAAAGTACTTTCAAGCCTCTAGTTGGCAGTGTTGCAAAATCTCTTAATACTTTTCCCCCCCCAGCCAGAAAGAAGAGTAATGTATAACAAAACTCAGAGAAAAGAAAGAAAAAAATCAAAGGGGGTTCTCTATCCTAATGAAAATTAAAAAATCAAAAGAAGCATGAAAATATATATAAGAAAAATTCAATCTGGTTACCTACAAATCACATTAAAGTCCTCAGAAAAAGAAGTAGTAAGGAAAGAATCCAAGCCTCAATTTGACATCACTTTAAAAAAACGCCGCTTAAACAATTCCAGTCAAACAAAAATAAAGTCAGCGTTTCTTCTTTGTTCAGGATATCCTTTCAGATCTCAGCCAATTTACATTACAAAAGAGGTTTCTCACCCAGCCGACACACATTCGCTCCAGCCACTTTCTTTTCGGAGCTGTCTCGGCTTTCAGCAGCTTTGGAGGCTGCCTTTCCACCGCCAGCAAAAGGGCTTCTCCCGGATCAAACCAGAGATTTGCGATATCTCTGGGATCCTGGGACTGTGCCCTTCCACAATCCCCGTCTCTACGGGACGGTTTAGGTCCGTTAGGACCGACCAGGGGCGAAAATATCAGCTGCGATCTCAGAGCCCCGAGATCGCAGCTGTAGCACCGAGACGAAGCTCCGCCTTCTCCCCTCTCAGGTTATCTTGAACTAAGTAAAACCAATCTCATTAATATACTTTTAAGAATATGATCTTTCATGTGTGCATTATAAACTATTTTGGGTTTCTCTGTAATCTTATATTGATCAAAGGCAGGCTAATGGATAGGTAGACTTTTTTAGAGCTGGGAGAGAATGACTGGCAGCTCCTAATTCACACACATGTGCATACCCATATACACATATGTAATACAGGCATTTCTCGACTTACAACAGTTTATTTAGTGACCTTTCAAAGTTACAACAGCACTGAAAAAAGTGACTCGTGTATGATGTTTTTCACATGACCATTGCAGCATCCTCATATGATCATATGATCAAAATGCAGATGCTTGGCAATTAGTTTATATTGATGATAGTTGTAGTGTCTTGGGGTCATGTGATCAGCTTTTGCGACCTTCAGACAAGCCGTCAAGCCAAGTTACTAACTTAACAACCTTAACAACCAAGTTACTAACTTAACAAATGCAATGATTCACTTAACAACTGTAGCAAGAAAACTCATAAAATGGAGCAAAACTCACTTCAGCATAAATTTTGGGCTCAATTGTGGTTGTAACTTGAGGACAACCTATAATTTACATTTAAATTCAACCTTTTTAAAAAATAGGAACTAATGCATTAGATGCATGGAAATAATGCTGGATTGTGATTTTTTTAAAAAAATTAATTCATATTGATTGATTTGATTTGATTTCTATAACTGCAGTGTATATCATAAAAACCTAAAACAACAATACAGTACAAATTAAATATACGTGGCTGCAGAGTAAAATTATTGCCATAGACGTTAATATAACCAAGAAAATAGAATCCTTAACATATTCATGGCCCCAGGCCCAAGCTCATAACCATGTCTTCAGAAGAATTAGTGTCATTTTAATCTTTGAAGGGAGAATATTCCAGAGGGTAAAGGCTTTAGCAGAGAAGCTACACCTCCCAGTCCTTGCTAACCAATATTCCTTGGCTGATGGGACTTATAACATGCCCAAGCTGCTGGACCAAACTGCATAGGTAGAAACAACTCTCTAGAATAGGTAGTCATTTAGGTAACCTGGTTCAAAGCCATGAAGGGCTTTAAACAGTGGTGGGATTCAGCCAGTTTGCACCAGTTCGGGAGAACCGGTTGTTAAGTTTCTGAGCAGTTTGGTGAACTCATTGTTGGAAGAAATCATCAGGGCAGAGAACCAGTTGTTAAATTATTTGAATCCCACCACTGGCTTTAAAGGTGACAACCAGTATTTTGAATTACACCCGGAAGCTCGCTGGTAGCCAATGTAGCGTTAGCATTAAATATGTTGAATATCCAACACAATTTACCATCTGTGCAGCCACATGCTGTACCAGCTGAAGCTTCTGAATGTTTCTCAAGAGCAGCACCATGTAGTGTGCATTGCAGTAATTCAGATGAGAGGTCATAAGGGTTATGTGTGAATATGAACAAAGCCTCCTGATCCAGAAACAGGAACAACTGGCTTACAACATTAAGGTGTGTAAAGGCCTTCCTAGCCATAGCTGCCACCTAACTCTTCTCACAGGAGCACTGAGCAGTGAGTCCAAAAGGATCTCTAGATTGCACGCTGGTTCTATCTGGGGCAGGGCCATCCCTCCAGGATCATCTGTGGAAAAGACTTGTCACTGGAAGATGGCAAATACTCAATACCACTCAGTCTTACTTGGATTGAGTCGAATCTATTGCACTTCCTCCAGACCCGTACAGCTTCCAGGCACTGGTACAGACATCTACAACATCGATCACAGTCCAGGATGGAGATGAAAAGCTTTATACATCAGCATAATGATGTCTCATCCCAAACCATTGGATCACTTCACCCGGAGACCTCACATAGATGGTAAATAGAAGAGAGAGAGAGAGAGAGAGAGAGAGACAGAGAGAGAGAGAGAGAGAGAGAGAGAACTGAGGTCTTGGGGCATCTTATTTATACCAACTAAAAAACAATCCTGGCAGAAGGAGGAAAACCAGCCCAATTCAGTGCCACCCACTTTTAAATATGAAGATGCATTATTTGTATCAAAAGCACATTTGTTTCAACATTGGTCCTTGAAGATGTTTTTGCAAAAAGGAATTGTGGCTCAATAATTTTGTAATCATCTATTAATAACACACAAGTAAGCAAGCTAATGATATTTCACGGAGGTTTCGGAAATGCTTGTGGGCAGAGACCTTAACAGTTGCCAAGTTTTTGACATGTTAGCGTGGCATTGGATAACGGAATCTCAATTATTTAAAGGCAAACAGCGGAGTACTATTACTCTGTAAGGGTTTACTTTGCATCGAAGTTTCAATTTTGTAATCCATCCTAAATTGCGAAATAATTTCAGGCCTCTTAAACTGGGAAATAATAATAAAGCCTACACAGTGCTCATCAGTCCCCACCTGGCAGAGACTTCAATCTGCTGGCAGTATTGAACACAATGTTTTTTGTTAGGTTAATTGCTTTCCCTTTACGGCGACGTTGAACTCGGAACTCTGTCCACGGGGCACTTTGTTTTTTTTTTTTTAAATTAATCTGTCATTCTAATCGCTCCGTCCAAACTTCTGTTCAAATTCCAATTCCACGCGATCGCCCCGCCCACAAACGAGCTCGGCGTTCGCTTTTCCCTCCCTTCCCTTCGCCGCTCGCCCCGCCTTCGCCCGATCCCGCCTTGAAGGAATCAACGGCTCGCCCAAGCTGCCACGTTTCCCTGCTGACGTTGCCCGGCCGGCTGAACCTGTCAGCCAATCGGTTACCAAACTATCAAAAGTTGAGTCAACCGGGAAACGCGAAGGGAAGAGCTTTGATCACGCACGCGTCGACCCGCCTGTCGGTTTGCTGGGAAAGCGAGTTTTTTTGCGGGCTCCGCTCCAAAGCAACCCGAAAGCTGTCACGGGACTTGGGAACTCAATTCCCCAGCATTCCTTGCCGAGGATTCTCCACCGCCTTCTCACCATCATGGAAGACCCAGCCCTCCGCCAGAGGCTTCTCCGTTTCCTGGTTCGGTGGTGGCAGCCATTTTGAGTTTGAGGTGCCAGAGCGAGTCGCCGCTGGTGTGGGGAGGGGTTGTTCCTGTTCGAAGGAGACGCCGCTGTTACCCGTGTGTGTGTGCGCGTGTCTGTCACCTTTGGGTGTTGGTTGGCCAGGAAGTCCGACGGTTCCAGGAGCCGCCGGTGGTGGGTCTGACCGCCGCCTGCTCCGCGGAGAGAGCTCATTCTCGACAGGCCGTGGGGGCCCCCGCTGACATGTCCAGTATGAATCCCGAATAGTGAGTACTGTGTGGCGGCTTGCTTTCGGGTGTGCGTGGGCACAGAAGAGAAGGGAGCAGGAGGCCCAGGGACGCCGGGCGGGATGAGATCAGAGCAAATGAATTGCTCCTTGGCGGAGGAAAACAGGGAGGCAGAGGCGGCGGCCGTGGCTCTGGACGGATCCAGAGGGTTGGTTGTGCCCGCGGCGACTCAACAAAATTAGGGGGTGTGTTTTTTTCAGAGGTGCATTCTGACACCGCCACCGGCCCCTTTTGAAAGGTGAGGGTTTGGCCCGAAACTTTTTCTGGGAATCCTTTTTGTAAGATGTAAATAATCCTCTTAGCCTTGGGGGCGGGCTTGCCGGTCGCTTAAGCGAGTCGGTTCGCTATTTCGGTGTATTCTGTAGCTGCACAAAAGTTGGAAGGGGGGGGGGGGATCTTGTAGGTCTGATTCCGTGCCTTCGTTGTTCTCCTCGAGCGACGGTCGAGTCCCATCGACTTTTCTAAACCACGATTTCGGCGAAGCAATCCGGGATCGAGATCGTCGCTTCCTGCTGTTAAAGCTTGATAAGTGGGCAAATGGTGTGCGAATAAGGGAGAAAACATGTCCGAGATGAACTTTTTTCATGGAAAGTGTCTCAGGCTTAAATGAAGGGGCAAGTGTGTTTCAACCAAGATATGTGGGGAATAGCCTACACAGGTTTCCTTCCCCCCCCCCCCATTTAATACTCCCAACTATGAGGATGTGGATGTATTGGAAGATGATCCAAGGACATTTACTAAATGATTGTGGCATTTAGAAGACCATATATCGAGTAGACCTCAGTGTGATTGTGGTTTTTTTGTTTTGTTTTTTTTTCATTTAACCTGTTCAATTCACTTAGTCTGAAATTAGTGACCATATAACGTGCATACGTATGCCCTGCACTGGCTTATAGATTTCCNACCTCAGTGTGATTGTGGTTTTTTGTTTTTTGTTTTCATTTAACCTGTTCAATTCACTTAGTCTGAAATTAGTGACCATATAACATGCATACGTATGCCCTGCACTGGCTTATAGATTTCCTTAGAAGTCTTTCTCTAAAGGTTGTTCTGTTCTCTTTACATGTTGCTTTTTTTCTTGTTTGCTTAGGTGGGGAGCCTTGACTAAAAGCTGCATTTAATATTTAAGGGAGGTGGGGGACTGATGGACAGTGGGCTTTGGGGAAAGTTCAGTTTTAACTATGATATGACCCTAGTATTGCTTTGTTCTCATCTATTCCCCACAATTAATAGCAGTTAATTGTACCATTGAAGTTCAACGATAAGGGCCAGAGGCATTTTCAAGAATTTACAAAGGGGGATTTGATATTGACAGTTGCCTGCCCCTGTATATTACGTTCTGTCTTTACCAGTATCCTCACCTTTGCTTTATAAACATATTTACCCTTTATCTCTAGCCATTCCTGTTCTTGTTCATTTCTTTAAACTTCAAATACAGCCTAACTCTGGACTTATTTTTCTCTTCATATGTATGTAGCTTGTTTCTCTGTACCCCTGTTTGTTATTTACTTGTTATTTTCAGCTTGGCAGCATTGGTACTCCAAAGCGCTGCTCTTTGAATAATTTATATTGAAGGATAATTTGGTTGCAAATGTTTGGAAAATAACTCATGTGAATGTATGTATAATTAATTTTCCGTAGTGCAACAGTAAGAAATATAGAGAGATAGTATTCTGATTGTTGGTAGACTCAGTGTATGGCAACCAGTTAAGGCAGCTACAGTTTTGAAGCCTTATGTAAATGAATATTATCTGCAAAGTGTAAAAAGAATGACTTTGAGGAAATGGCCTCCTAATGTAAGAAAAAACAAAAACTTAAACCAGAAATAACTTGCCTGAAAGCCCTTACTGTAATTTGTTCTGAACAGCTACCATTTGTGGAGTTTGTCTTCAAAGTTTACTGAGAAACTGAAAAGAAGTTCTAATGTCTGTAGGGACATTTTTGTGACAAAACAGTAGCAATTGTCACAGATTGTAGGTGAGAAGATTTTATGATATGTTTTAAAAAATTAACTTTTGGTTCTTCTAAACTGAGAATTGATTGCTTTTGTATTAGGTTGCAAAGAAGTCCCCCCCCCCCATTGCAAAATACATGGTATTCTCATCTAATTTTGCAGTGTGTAAAAACATTCAGTCGTATTACTTTACAGTGGATAAAGTAATCTTTATCATTTGATTTCTGTGTAGCTGATTCACACTTTCTGACCAGTTGCTATTGACTGATTATTGTGGATCTTCATTTTAGCTGAGTGTCATGTGTTTGTCACATGATTCTTAGAATCTTTCTGGGCTTAGGTGGATTTTGCAATGTTGCTGCATTGCAGTGAAACACTTCTAAGAAATGAAAAGAAAAAATATGAAAGCAACACCAAATGCTTAATGATAATTTCTTTCTTATTAAGGACTTTTGATTGCTCAATAATTTTTCTCATCATCCACCCTCATTCTTTGAGTGCTACAGCTTGAAGGCTGAATATCATCAAATCTTGTTCTACTGTTTCCAGGCAACATTAGCAGTGGCACTTTGGAACAGCAAGTCAAATTTTATCATGAGTTCAAGTTGCATGTGGTGAGCACTAGGGCCTCAAGATTAAGTATTTTTCTTTTTAGCATCCAAACAAATAATGTTGATATAATGTTTGATATCTCTGTTGTAGCTTAGCATATTAAATATAGCTTTCTTAGTTAAGTAGGGTTCTGTACATTTTAAACTCTGAAAATATAATTTTCTTGAAATTCTCAAATGAAATTTTGAGTAAGATCAAAGGTATATCGGGATGACCTTTTAATAGGACCCTCATCCATGATAAACATTTTCTTATCTATTGGATTGGAATAAGATAATGTTGGTATGACTGATATTTTTGAAGGATAGACCCAAGAGGTGATGTGGGTGGCACTTGTGTTGCCTCCCTGGCTTTTTAGGAGTCCACCTTGCCCTCAACACTTTAAATATATGAAACTTCTGAGAAATACCTTTTATAGATTTGGACTAGAAAATTGCTTTAAAATCATGAACATGAGAGATTGAGTTGAAACTGAAATTAAAATAGTGCATAGATACTATAGGTAGGAGAAGATGGTTTGTGGGAGATGTGCAACCATGTGTGGATTGGATTGCATTTCTTCTGAAGTATTGTTTGATGATCCTGGATTCAGTGCAAGCAAGCAACCAAACCAAGGTTCCATAATTAAGTATTTTCAAATTTTACTGATAAGTCAGCAAAAACTTAAAGTTAATATTTTAAAATTTGATGCTTCAGTTTAGTAAAAGAGCAGAACAGTATTTGGTTTAATGCTTCAGTTATTTACAGCACAGAAAAGTACTAGAATGCAGTTGTAATTATTAAAATTAACTTGTAGTTTACATCTGTGGCAACTTTTCATTGATTTCCTTTATGAGGTAGTGCTAAGTTGTATTGATATTAACCATTTTATTTTACACTAGTGAAGTAAAATGTATCTGTTGTGGATAGGCAAAGTGTCAAAAAGTAACATTCAAATAATTGTTAATAAGCATGCATTTTAAAGGTATTTATTTGCCCGACATAGCCTAGTTTTGGAAACTAAGTAGAATCAGCTGATTAGAACCTGGATTGGCAATTTACAAAGAATATCAAGGATGTAGATGAGATTGGAAAGTTGAAAAAAAACATCCTGGTAGAAGACAGTGGCAAATTATTGCTGTATTGCTGCTAAAAGAAAATACAGTAGTGGAAGTTTGTAAACCCTTTAGAATTATTCATAATCCTGAACTATTTGATTTACAATGTAACTGGAGTTTTATCTTGCCTATTAATAGAGTTTCTGGTTAAACAAGACACAAAACAATACACTATGTCATGTCTTTTTTGAATACTGATTCACCATTCTCTTAATGGGTTTACATTGAGTTAGATGATCCAAACAATGGCAATGACATGTAAGATTGAGGGGTGGGTCCATTTCTTAACAGAGAGACAAGTTGATTGCTAGATTAAGTCTGCTTTTCAGGACACAATTTATGGAATTGAATCTTGCCCTGATCAGATGAGATCTCTCTGAACTCTGAAAAGGATTATCAGTGCTCAGAAAACTATAAAGAACTGTGAAATCTTTTGTAAGCAGTTTACTCTCCATTATGCCATGGTCAGACACATGGTATACAAATGGAGAGATATACATTCTAGAGAACATATACAATCTAGACCAATACACTCTAGAGAACATCAGGTTAGTCAGCCATGAGTTGAATGTGAGTGATACCGTACATCAGTGGTCCTAGATATACATCTACAGCAGAGTTACTGAAGTGGAAAAAGTTTGCATTTTTGAATGGCCAAATCTAAGGCCTGAATTTAAATCTATTGAAATGTTGTGGCATGACTGAAGCAATCAGCATGCAAGATAACTCCCAAAGATCTGAGTTGAAGCAGTTTGTAAAAAAAATAGGCTTCAAGTAGGATTGAAGAGATTTGGATGAGGTATTTGCTACTAAAGGAGATACCACAATTAAGGTAATCTTCACATTATTTCTCCAACAAAAGCAGTGTTTGTTGGTTCAGCATATACAGTGGAAAAAAAAAAAGACAAAATACATGGTTTTTAAAGTTTGTACAATGAGAATCTCTTTAATTGATAATAGAATTCAGATGAAACTCGGATCTACTGTAGGCTACAGTACAAGGATTATAGTTGCCAAACATCTAACATTTGATCACATGACCACAGGGATGCTACAACACTCGTGTGAAAAACTGTCTTAAGTCATTTTTTCAGTGCTGTTGTAACTTCAAAGAATCATGAAATAAAAGTTGTAAGTTGAATAGTATTTGTAATTTAACTAGACTGTGATTTGAACGAGTCAATGAAAAACCCTCTGCTATATAAAGAGAATTAGAATAGCATGAAGGGTACAGAACATTTTGAAAAACATTACCTTGGACTGGGATATAGTTCCTGGCAGAAAATTATTGTAATATGGCATGAAATAACTAAGGCATTTTTATTCAATAAAACCACAGGCTCCTCTCAGAAATGTCTCATGTAGAGTTTTTTATTCACTTCACTCTTGCAAATGTTTGAGATTTTTCTGTAAGTTACCTTGTAGAAAGATGGTCTATAAATTTTATTGATGAATAAGTGTACGTAGGGAGCTATGGCACTTTAGTTTGTATATGAAAAACATTCTTTCAACATCTTAGATTGCACATCTTATTTAGAAAAACAGTCTGATAAGTGCCTTGTGCATTTGAAGAGTTAACTTTTTTCTGAAGCCAAGTTATTATATTAGATATTGATATGCAGGCTGTCAAAATACTAAATTTGTAAAGTGAGCCAGGCTGCAAGTTTAAGGGCTAGACAACTTAATTGTACTAAGGAAGTCTTGGCGTTGCAGGAGGTATCCAACTTTTTATAAAATTTTTAACTTGAAAGTTTTAAACGCATCCTTTTAGCATGGAAATAATGATAAATCATTTTATTTCAAAAATTCACTAATATTTGTCAACTGCTATGTATTTTAATTTTTGGATTTATGATATGATTTAAGATTATTTGCAGTCCAGAGTTAGTTGCTGACGTAGGTATTATGTCATATAAATTGAATACATAGTGTTGATGATCATAAGTGATCTGAAGATTTCATTTAATATAATGCACTTGATTTACCTTACTTCCAGCATCATCAAAACAGAATTCCATGTGAATCTTTTTGCTGTTCTCTTCATGAACTTCAATTCAAAACCAATCCCATTGAGAACTTTAAACCATGTATTTAGAAAGTTTTCCATAAAGTTGTAATATGACTTATTTTCAGAGCTTTTTAGTTATCGAAACATGAAAGTCTTAGCATAGCTGATACTATCGTATTCTTTCCATAATGTTTAGGTGTTTTGCTTACAGCTCCTCACTGTGACTGTTACACCAAAACCCATGAAAGTTTGTATACGATAGTGATATTGTATGATATCTTTGGTCTGTCTGCGGTGATAGCTGATGATAGATGGGAACATACAAGTAAAAAGCAGAATATTGAACCAGCTGGATAGTGCCAAAGGGATTGGAAAAAGTTTCAGTAGTAAATATTGATGATTTGTAATTTAAACATTTTAACATTCTGTTTAGATTGAGGAAATTGTATAAAAGAATTTCATCCACTTGTTTCAAGCACTCCAAAATTAATTTCTGTGAAACCATATAGTTATGACTTAGATAAATTTAATTATGTTCTATAAGTTTGAAATCTTAGAATCACTAGTATTAAAACTGCTTAAATTTGAATACAAATACAAAATTGCTTCTGAAAATTCATTACATTTTATGTCAGAACTTTCCTCGTAGTGAAATGCAAAGGTACCGTATTTTTCGAACTGTAAAATGCTCCAGACTATAAGATGCATCTAGCTTTTGGGGAGGAAAACAAGGGGACGAAAAACTGCCTTTGCCTCCCAGCAGTTTGTCTCCTTGCAGCAAACAGCCTGGTCAGCTTCAGCACAGCCTGATTTAGCACAAGCAGCTGATTAGTGGTTGGATCTGCCTCTCTGAATACCGATGATCAGCTGTTCCAGGCTGCAGGGATCGCTGCTGCCCATCAGCGCTGCCTCCTATTTCGACCTCCACGTGTCCTGTTTTTGCCTGTTCCACGCAGCGGGGATAGGTGGCGGCAATAGGTGGCAGCACCGCCTAACTGTAACCCTAACCCTGTTTGCTGCAAGGAGGCAAATTGCTCGGAGGCCGAGGCCGAAGTGTATGGGCCAGCGGATGGGTGGGGCTCTGACAACATTCGCGATATAAGACGCACAGACATTTCCACCCACTTTGGGAGGTGTGTGTAAAAGTGCGTCTTATGGTCCGAAAAATAAGGCAGTTCAATTTAAAGTCCTTCTACTATTGGTGACTTCTCACCAGGGCATCTAGAGAAGGGTCTTGGAAGATAATGATGTTAGGCTACATAACAAATGGAAATGTTACAAGAATTCTATTTGCAAACAAATGGAAGACAGTGGAAGTTATGGAATGCAGGCAGGATGTTCTGTCTGGTCCCAGTGAGCAATCTGGGAGCTTTATTCTTGACCAACTTAAGTTCTAAATTGATTCCAAAGAAGTACTATGTATACTGTACTCTGTTGCCAAACTGTTTATGACAATGGTAATATTGCTAATACCAATTTTAGGAGAGAAGGAAACAAGGGATAAGAACAGGTTTACAATAACCCTAGGCTGATTTGTTTGCCTTTTCACTGTGTAAGTGTATTATTTAAAGAATCCCACACATGAGCCAACTATCAAAAGTATCTTCTGTGGAATGGATTTTATTAAAGATTGTTTCGCTCTAGATCCCTTATTCAAGACAGACTCCAAGAGTCAAGCAAAGGCTGGAGAAGCAGTTATTTCTTACCACCAGAATTCTCTTTCAGAGAGTATTAATTACTATATTGACCAACTGATCTAGAAAGAGAACAAAACTGAAGACCTGTAACAGTTCTATTATTTTCTAATTTTCATCACATTTTCGTTTCCACATAGCCACATAATTTAGATTTAAATTTGGATTTCAGTATTAAATTTATTGATACAATTCCCAGCATATCTTGACAAAAAAGAAAATTGTCAATTTCAAAAAAGATAAAACATAAATAAAACATGTTATATGAATAAATAGCTTTAATCTATCATACTATTGTGCATATAATTGTGGTTTTCTCTTTGCAGTGATTATTTATTCAAGCTACTCCTTATTGGAGATTCTGGTGTTGGAAAATCTTGCCTGCTGCTTAGATTTGCAGTAAGTTGTCTTGCGTTCTCATTTTTGGATTAATAGCAAATGGGATTAATAGCTAGGTGTTTAAGCTTCCATAATGTTTATACTTGCCAAGTGTTTGTAAAATAAAATGTGTTTGCAAGAAAAGTCAGAAAAAATGCTAATCTTGTGCGTGCATTTATAAGACATGGAGTTAATCCTTTACAAAACTAAAAGTCCTTAAGCACATTAAAAAGTCTAGAGTTCTTAAGTTGGAAATAGGGCTAAATTTGGGGGGTATTGAATTGTGCTTGTGATGTATTTGGGTGAGGCCAGTTTGTATGCTCAATCAAACTAAGAGTAATCAAGAAATAAATCCTGCAATTCATACTCGGCCCTTCATTAGTGTGAATTATTTAATTATTACATGTCTTTCCAGGTCTATCTACAGGTAGTCCTTAACTTACAACCATTTGTTTCATGATTGTGCAAAAAAAAAAAAGATTGTGCAAAATGACGAGCGAGAGAAAGCAGCTCTAATTCGTTCTGTCTTGCTACAAAATTGACTTCTACAATGCTTATGGCTGTTTGAAATTATGATAGCCTTGGAAAAAGAGACTTTCAGAAAAGTATACTCACACTTAGAGCCATTGTATCACCCCTATGGTCATGTGATTGCAATTCAGGTACTTGGCAACCAGCTTAAATCTATGATCAAATGCAACAACCTGTGGGTCATAGCATCATGGTTTAATGCCTTTTTTGCCAGTTTCTAGCAAAACACCCATTGGGAAAGCTGGATTTGTTTAACTGCATGATTTGCATAACCACCACTGTACAAGTTGTCATAAAATAAGGCCTGATTTAATTTACAATCACAATTTATGACAGAAACCTCAGTCCCAATTGTGGACATAATTTGAGGACTACCTCTATCATCTGAGCAATCTCAACTAGAAGTTGTTCATTTTTTTGCTGGCTTCATCATTCATTTCCATCCTGGCTTCAGTTTAATCACGTATTTATTTAATCTGAAACAGGTTTTCCTGTCTGTGGTGGTGGTGATGCTTTGGAATACAGTATTACTAACGATTCTAAAAAATGGTTTTCTCTTCCTAGGATGACACATATACAGAAAGCTATATCAGCACAATTGGGGTGGACTTCAAAATCAGAACTATAGAGTTAGATGGCAAAACTATCAAGCTTCAGATAGTAAGTATTATCCATTGGTAAATCTTGGAAGATGCGTTATCTAGGGCATTGTAAGCTTCATAGGACAATTATGCCATTAGCAAATCTGCATTATGGTCAGTTCCAAACTGTGTCAAGCAGCTACAAATGTGAATTGGTTTATATGTTAAGCATATATAATAAGTGTCGCTTTACATTTTGTAGCTTGAAGGTGGTAAGTGGCAAACTTACCAAAACGCTCCTACTGACTGAGGGTATATCTAGGATATGCCTGAACAAAGACCTTTTACTGGTGCCTCCTGGTAATGCTATGAGCTTAAAATGAAATCCCCAACAGCATTTTATAGTTGATTTCAGTGAAATGGATTCTGCTTCATTGTTTCAGGTATTTCATCAGATCTTTGGGAGATATTTCAGAATCATTAGTTGACTAAGTAGTATTTTCAAAGTTTTTTAATTTGTCTAGTTAAGAGCCCTAATGGTGCAGTGGTTAAAATGTAGTCTTGTAGGTTAATTCTGCTGACTGCCAACTACCGGCAGTTTGACAGTTCAAATCTCACCAGCTCAAGGTTGGCTCAGCCTTCCATCCTTCGAAGGTCTCCAAAATGAGGACCCAGTTTGTTGAGAGCAATATGCTGACTCTGCAGGCTGTGTAGAGAGGGCTGTAAAGCACTGTGAAGAGGTATATATTGTCTTATTGCTTTCATATCAGGATGGGTGCAGTCTTTTAAGCACTATTCATTGTTTTTCATAGTGGGATACAGCAGGACAAGAGAGATTTCGAACAATTACTTCTAGCTACTACAGAGGAGCTCATGGCATCATAGTTGTATATGATGTTACAGATCAGGTAAGTGTTAGTTTGGCATTTGAATGAATTGCATGAGCATGTCATAGGGAAGTGCAACTTTGTATACTGCTCAAAAAAATTAAGGGAACATTTAAACAACACAATGTAACTCCAAGTCAATCACACTTCTGTGAAATCAAACTGTCCACTTAAGTGCTTTCACTCTCGTGGTAGCATGAGACGGAGTCTACAACCCACACAAGTGGCTCAGGTAGTGCAGCCCATCCAGGATGGCACATCAACGAGCTGTGCAAGAAAGTTTGCTGCGTCTATCACCGTAGTGTCCAGAGCATGGAGGCGCTACTAGGAGACAGGCCAGTACATCAGGATTACAGGGAGGAGGCTGTAGGAGGGCAACAACCCAGCATAAGACCGCTACCCTCCGTCTTTGTGGCAAGGAGAGACAGAGAGGAACACTGCCAGAGCCCTGCAAAATGACCTCCAGCGGGCCACAAACGTGCATGTGGCTGCTCAAACGGTCAGAAACAGACTCCATGGGAGGTGGTATGAGGGCCCGACATCCACAGGTGGGGGTTGTGCTTACAGCCCAACACCGTGCAGGATGTTTGCATTTGCCAGAGAACACCAAGATTGGCAAATTCGCCACTGGCACCCTGTGCTCTTCACAGATGGAAAGCAAGATTCACTACTGAGACATGTGACAGACATGACAGGGATCTGGAGACAGCAGCGATAGAATTCTGCTGCCTCAACAATCCTTAGCCGGGACTGTGTTTTGGACAGTGAGCAGTCATGTGTGTGCGGGTGGCATTTCTCTTAGGGGGCCGCATATCCCCTCCATGTGCTCGCCTAGAGGTAGCCTGATTGGCCATTAGTATCGAGATGAGATCCTCAGATCCCTTGTGAGACCCCATTACTGCTGGGCGGCTGGCCCTGGGTTCCTCCTAATGTCAACAGACCTCATGTGGCTGGAGTGTGTCAGCAGTTCTTGCAAGACGAAGGCATTGATGCTATGGAGCTGGCCCACCTGTTCCCAGACCTGAATCCAATGGGCACATCTGGGACATCATGCTCTTGCTCTCCATTCACAATGCCACGTTCACAAAAAATAGTCCAGTGGGAATGCTTTAGCGCAGGTGTGCGAGAGACTCTCCTCAGGGAGACCATCTGCCCACCTCATCAAGGCAGCAGGCCTCCAGGCACTGTAGAGGTCATACAGGCCAATGTGGAGGCCACACACACACTCCTTGAGGCTCATTTTGACTTGTTTTCAGGACATTACTATCAATAATTGATCAGCGCTGTCTGTTTTTTTTCCACTTTAATTTCGAAGTGTCAACTTCCAATCGCAACTCCATGGGTTGCTAAATTGATTTCCATGTGATAATTTTTGTGTGATTTTGTTGTCAGCACATTCAACTATGTAATGAACAAAATATTTAATGAGAATATTTCATTCATTCACATCTAGGATGTCTTATTTTTGTGTTCCCTTTATTTTTTTGAGCAGTGTATATAGCAGCAATTAGGTGAAGAGATGATTTAATTCAGTGATTGTACATCCTCTCACTTTGAGTCTTAGTTCTCCTTGTAAGATGTTGCATTTTAAATCATCTCGCCACCCACAACTCTGATGCTTCCACAAATTATTTTTAATTTTATGGTCAGTCTTTGCATAAGAGTCTTGAGGCAAAGAAAAATCTTTAATTCAAACCATTTGTAAAGCAAAGGAGAGAGGTAGGCACTATTGGGATATTTAAATTGCAACGGGATTTGTCTTAGAATCCAAATGAGCTGTATTAAATGGCTGAGTTTAGATTTAACATATTTTATTTTTTTTAGGAGTCTTTCAATAATGTAAAACAGTGGCTTCAAGAAATAGATCGTTATGCCAGTGAAAATGTTAACAAGTTGTTGGTAGGAAACAAGTGTGATCTGACTACAAAGAAAGTCGTAGATTATACAACAGCGAAGGTATGCCTATCTTTTAAAACAACTTTAACCTTCAAAAACAGAAGAGTATTGTTGAATCCATTGCAATATTTATGAACTAGGGGATGCATAATGCTGAGAATGTGTGTGGTATAGTGGCTAAGACATTTGATTAAACGGGGTGCCCACGTTCAAGTCTGTATTAGTGGAACTTCACTGGATGAATTTGGGCTATCCACTATTTCTTAGCCTAGCCTTCTCCACAAGGTTGTCAGCATAAACTTGGAAGATGAGGACTGAATATCCCATCATGAATTTCTGAAGGGAAGGCTGTATGAAAACTAACAATAATAGTTAAATCTAAGTGAGGTTGTATGAAAGTGCTTCTGATGCTTCCTTTTCATAATTAGCTAGAGAGCAACCAAATTCTTTTCCAAATCTGGATAATAGAACTAATAGTGATGTCTTTATTCTACAGGAATTTGCAGATTCTCTTGGGATTCCATTTTTGGAAACCAGTGCAAAAAATGCAACCAATGTAGAACAATCTTTCATGACCATGGCTGCTGAGATCAAAAAACGAATGGGTCCTGGAGCGACAGCTGGTGGCGCAGAGAAATCCAATGTTAAAATTCAGAGTACTCCAGTCAAGCAGTCCAGTGGAGGTTGCTGTTAAAACTTTCCTTCCCAGCTCTTTCTCAACAATGAAATCTGAACCCAACTGAAAAATGCCTGAATTGTACTGTATGTAGCTGCACTACAACAGCATCTTATCGTCTCCACAAAGGTCAGAGATTGTAAATGGTCAATACTGACTTTTTTATTCCCCGATCTCAATAAAGCTAACTTCATTTTCAGAAATGTGTTAAACCTTTTGTGTGCTGGTTTATAAATGTGCGTTACTTTTTCTTATTGTTTCCTGTGGTTGGCTAAATTTTGAACATGATTTTGTTCTGATCATATTGGCACATTTAGATGTCGGGTTTAGGCTTCTGAAGATGAAGTTTAGTCTTTGTTTTTCTATTCAACAGCACAATTGTGGCTGTGACTTTTCCATGAGTTCATAAGGCATTCTGTATAAAATGAAATTTACTAGTTCCATGTAGAGTTCTAAGGAAATGGAAAGAAAACACACTACCTGGGATCAGCACGAAATAACAGTGTGCAGCCAAAAGCAGGTTTGGACTCTTTGAGCAGCATCTCCCTTGGCAACCCCCTTTTGAAATAGTAGGGCATTTCCCTAAGGGGAAGGGGATTGCCATTCAAAAGGAAGTTGCAATCCCACAATAGTTCTTTGGATCACAGATGCTGATTTTTCTTTACACTCTGCATATAATTTGTGGCTGCAGACTCTTGTAATTGGTTGCACAAAATGTAACAAACTGAAGAAATGTTTAATATTGTACTTATTGGAAGTAATATCAAACTGTATGGTGATAAGTATTGTCTTAATTCTTATGAATAAGGGGAAAGGCTTGCATTGTGCCCCCAGTGAACTTTTTGTGTGCGATATTGGCACTTTAAAATCACTTCCTTATAGACTGTACCTGCCCAGCCCAGCAAATGACTAGCAAATATGGCCTTACATGACAAAGTGTCATGTGTTTCTGGCATGTGTGCTGTACTTGGAACACAAGTTATACCATTGTTTATAGAACCATAATCACTCTAGATGTACCATCTCTCTTTCCCTTTGCATCCTAATTGTGTTTGAATCTATTTCTGAATGGTTCCATTTAGAAATTATTTGTCTCTCTTGCTCTGTCATAGAAAAGGAAACAGTATTTTTCCTAAAGTATGAATGACTTCAAGCTAACAAAGGCGATGTTAACTCTAATGATATGTTATGTCTTTTCTAAATAATGTTACTTCCATTCTCTCACAATCAATACTGTTGACTTTAATAAAATTTTGTGCAATTTATTGGTCGGCTTGGTTATGCACAAAGGCACAAGAAAGCTACAGTGAAAAAAAAGCATAGTAATAAGGCAGCTGACCAAAAGACAAATAATACATTTGTGCAGGGAGGAAACATTTGAATACATATGTGAATTTGAGCAAAAATGTGGCTTGGTTATTGCTTCAGTGACCATATGTATAACTTTTGTATAAAGAAACTAATCCATTAGTGCCTGATATCTGGGTTTTAAAGTTACCAACTTGATAAAAGAATATCTTATTTACAAAACAATTTGAAAGTCACTGACACTTTTTGTAAGCAAACACTCAGATGTGATCAAAAGGCAAATGTATTAGCAAATCTCTTGAGAAAATTTCATCCCCATTATGGGATAGACTTTAGTGATCTGCAACTGGGACACACAATACCTTAATTCTTCATAGTACTGTTGTTAGAAGATTGAAATTATTGAATTTCTGAATTTGCTCTTTAACTTCAACAATAAAGTGTACTTCAGAATGAGAATTGTTTAATCAGTTGATTCATAATATGCTTTTAGTATTGTATCAATTCATAAAGAAATGTTACGTAGAAGAAAATCGGCTACAATATTTAAATGATGATTTGGGGTCATTCTGAAAGTGCTAAAGCTCTTGGCAATAATAAACTCTAAATGTTATTAACTGAGCACACTTTTTTTAAAAAAAATAAAAATAAAGTGTACTATTCTGACCTTCAGAAGATGCTTAGAATACTAACAAATACATATTTCAGTACTTTGTTTGCTGGACTTTATCTGTGCTTCTTTTAAAATAGTAGCTTGTTAACATTCTGAACAAAGTGACAATACTTTTTTTTCCAATTTATGTATCAGTTCTAGTTGTATGTTGTTTTTAAATCTGGGAAGCAGCCTGCAAAAGGCAAAAGATTTGGAATAGTGTAAATCTGATTTGTAAACGTTTGAAAATATTTGAGTTCTAGGTTTTCATGTTCTGTGGAGTTACGTTTTTATGACCTCTTGGCCCTAATGTGAGCAAACTATGACTTCAATATTTGAGGGCACACCCAAATTCCATTGTTTTGGTCTTCTAAATTCTCATTCCAACTATTACAGCTAAACACTGCCATTTAGAAGAAAACAAATATAAATCCAAAAATAGATATACAAATAAAAACTAAAAATTCAATCTAAACGTTATATGGAATCAATCTCAGTTTTTGAACAGTCCTACATGTTGAAATGCCACCGTTGTGAATTAGAGCAGTGACTTATAGTGCCTTAGATTGTATCAGTCACTAGCAGTTTCCAAAAATGCATTAATTCAAAGTAAATTTTGTGGAAAAACCAATTTATGCTGCAGTATCTATGTCATACAGATACTACTTCATAGCAAAACCGACAGTACAGCTCATATCTGAGAAGAAGCACTTAAGAGCACGCAAAGGTATCTTAAAGGCTACTTGCACATCATGCTAGGCTAAAATGTGAATCAGAATGTATGCAAACTCAGGCTACCAGATTAATTTAGTAAACTTTCACTCTGGTTTACCTGTATAAACAAGGCTAAGAGATCTGATACTATGTAGTCACTTTGTGCTGAGATGGGTGGCAAACAAATTTATAAATAATGATTTTTTTCACCTACCCGTCAAAAAATTAATTTCTTCTTGTTTCCAGTGAAAAAGAAAGTTGAACAGCTTAGGAAAAAGACATTACCTTTAGCCTATCAATTGCACTTGATTCAGCTTGGAAATTGCAGTTTCAAAAGTTGGGTAGGAAGGAGTTTTATCTCTGAGTGCACAGAATTCTTTTTTTAAGGTCTAATATGGATTCAGGATTATGGGCAATTAGGAGCTAGATCCTACAAAGCTTATGGAGGCAGAAAAAGAAGGTATATGCAAGTCTACTCATGCTACAATATTAAACTGAGGTTTTCTGTTACAAGCTGAGTCTCTTGTATTCTATAATGAAAACATAGAGCCAATCTTCATCCAGGAACTTACCACTGAAGTATTTATCAACTGCACAGAAAAGTACTATTACAATCTAGTGGCTGGTAAGTAAAGGTGAAAAGTGCCTGAAGCTTTCAAAAAAATTATAATTTCTTTAGCATGAATCTTGCACAAATAATACCATACTAGTCATGTAATTGCAGCTTTAAAGGATGATTATTTAATTGTTACTGAAATCACTTACCTCCGGTGCATGTTTTAAAATAATAAAGTTGCTTTATTTGAAATGTAGCTTCCATATAATTTGTCACATGAGATAAACGGAAGACTTACAATTATTCACTGAAAAAAATACAAAACAAATAATAGGGCTGTACATTTTTTGATTATTATTTGGAAGTACTTTGGATCTCCCATAAAAAAGTATTTTCGCTGTTTTATACAACAGTCTCTATTTTGTTTCAGGCAGCAACACAAACCTAAAAGTGAAGGTTGCTGCTTTAAGAAGTCCATTCATGATCTCACTTTCAAACCAACTGCAACTTTTTTTGAGGCTCAAGTGGAATTTGTGTCTCACAAACACTTTTGAATAATTTCTGAAGCACGCAGAACCCTGGCAAATTGATATCTAAATTAGAAATGCATCATTAAAACTCCTGTCACTCCAACAGAATCAGAAATTTCCCTTCCACACTGTTCTTTAACACTTTGTTGCCAGATACAAAGCCCATTGTTGTACCTTCTGAACTTGAAAACCAAGATTGATATCACTGCAGCACATCAAAACTTTGAAAGAAAAGTTATTGTTTCTTGATTAGGAAGCCTCCTTCATACTGTTTATGGATTCATTTTTCCACATCAATAGAAGTTTTATCTGAAATAAAATCATAAAACAGCCATTGTTTCTATTCTCACATTTTGAATAGAAATTACTGAGCATCACATAATTATATTATCTGAAATGGAGCACATTATTCAAATTAGGCTTATACCCAACATCAGGGCTGTCCAACTCCCAGCCCGCAGGCCAGATGTGTCATACTGGCCACACCCACACCGGTTTAGCGAAGAAAAAATCCCAATAAGTCATGTGATGTCATTGTGACAATGTGAGCTTGATGCTCCTGCCCTACATAAATAAAAGCATGCACTAAATTTTTTTTTTAAAAAAAACATGTTGATGCAGCATTTTTAAAATAATATGGGTAGTCCTGGATTTACAACCATTTGTTCAATGACTGAAGTTACAATGGCACTGGGGAAAAAAATGAAATTACCGTTTCTCGCACAATGGTTGCAACATCCCCATAGTCACATGATCAAAATTTGGACACTTGGCAACTGGGAGAGCCAGTTTGGTCTCGTAGTTAAGGCGCAAGCTAGAAAGCAGGACACTGAGTTAGAGTCCCACCTTCTCCATGAAAGCCAGCTGCGTGACTTTGGGCCAGTCTCCCAGTCCAACTCATCTCACAAGATTGTTGTTGTGGAGAAAATAGGAGGATGAGGATGTGTTGGTTATGTTTGCTGCCTTGAGTTATGTCTAAAAATAATAAAGACGGAATCCAAACAAACAAATTGGTATGTATTTATGAAACTGAAGTGTACTGTCATGTGATCACCTTTTGTGAACTTCTGACAACAAAAGTCAATGAGAAAATCAGATTCATTTAACAAGTTTCATGTCACTAACTTAGCAATAACACTTTAATATACTGTCTTACAGTGCTTTACAGCCCTCCCTAAACAGTTTACAGAGTCAACCTATTGCCCCCAACAATCTGGGTCCTCATTTTACCCACCTCAGAAGGATGGAAGATTGAGTCAACCTTGAGTCAGTGAGGATCGAAGCCTTGGCAGTCAGCAGAGTTAGCCTGTGATAATGCATTCTAACCACTGCACCACTACGGCTCCTACTGTAATAACTATAGTAATTCACTTAACAATTGTGGCAAAAAAGGTCATAAAATGAGGCAAAATTAACAACTGTCTTGAGGTTGTAGGTTGAGGACACTCCAAATATATAATTTTGCATTTACTTAAGAAAAGGCCTGTTTATCCTACGTTGTATTATATAAATCCAGAAAATAAGGAGGGGAAAAAAATCCAAAGAGCAGATCAAGGAAAAAGAATAAAAAATAAGGAATACAGAGAAAGCCAGTCATTCATTATTCTTAAATCACGTTATTCTTAATTTTTCTGTGAAATGCAGAGTATTCTAGAAACAGATGTAGCTGCCTATCTCATCAGACAACTGGCATCCTTAACCACTGTGGCCAAAGCCACACAGGCTGTGCTTTTTGGAGAATGGTTTTACTGTGGAGCCCTTGGTGCTCTCTGAGCTTGTTTGTTTGCAGGCATTTCAATTCCTGACAAGATTACATCCTAAATCCTAGTGAGTGTGGGGTTTTCTCCCTCTCTATATACAGTAATTTGTTCTGTCTTTGTCAGTGGGGGTGTATTGGGTTTTTTTTCTTAGTGTATCCTTGATTAGAATACACCTTTTCAACTTGATTGTCAAGTGCAGGGGTCGCCAACCTTTTGGACCTCGGAACACCAAACTTATAATTTGAAATCCCGCTGACCACTAATACGAATCCAGTGCGCCACTCGCTGAAGCACCTGGATTCCCACTGATGGGATGGGGTACTTCAGGCACTTAGCTTGGCTGCCTGTTTCTGCAATCTTAAATACTCAGTCAATGGGCCCGTTTCCCACATAAAACACCAGGATCTATCTCTTTCTCTGTCATCTCTCTCTCTCCCCCCCTTTCTCTTCTCCCCATCTGTGAGGGTGGGGGGAACTTCTGAATTGGTATTGCCTCCTGCCTACCCCTCTGGAAGCTGCAAAGTCTCCTCCTTGGCGAGGAGGAAGCATGGTGGGAGAGGCTTGGCGGCTGCCAGAGGGGTGGTGAGCGCTTTGCCTCCCCCCCGCAACATCTTCACCTGAGGGCCATCGCCAGCAGCCACTCGGCCTCCTCAATGCGCGGAGGCAGGACGCAACACCAGTTCAGAGGTTCCTTTCCCCCCACCCCCTCGCAGGCCAATGAACACTCGGGAAGGGGTCCGATGCCGCGATCTCCCGTGCCCCTCCCCTCAGGAGCTGCAAAGTGCTCACCACCCTCTGGCAGCTGCCAAGCCTCCTCCCACCATGCTTCCTCTTTGCCAGAAGTACTCACACACCCAACGGGAAGGAGGCAGCTTGGTAGCTGCCAGAGGATGAAGCAGGAGGCAATACCAGTTCAGAGGTTCCTTTCCCCCCACCCCCATGCATGCCAGGAAACACCCAGGAAGGGCTCCGATGCCACAATCTCCCATGCACTATCCTCCCTCCCCATACATATCAGTCCATCCGCTGCCGGTATCATCCTTGTTGCAGACACAGGTGCGCTGTGGGCCACCAAAATTTTCCCACGGACCACCAATGGTCCGCAGCCCGCCAGCTGGCGACCATTGGTTTAGTGTTAATCCCTGCCTATCCGGATGTTGTCTGCTGAAGAGGATGTGTTCTAGTCTTTTTGTTTGCCTCTTAGCTTTTGGGTTTTTTTCACCATTTCTGGAGGAAAAAAATTCAGGAAGGCAACCCTAAATCTTTTCTCTGGTTCACTTGTTTAAAGTGGTTGGGGACAGAAATGTTTCGCTAGTTCACAAGATAGAAAATTCTACATTTATCTACCCTTCCCAGCGTCCTTTCCCTTTTGCTTACTCAGATGTATCTTTGTGGACTGCAGTTTCTTGAACATCGCAATGCTTCCTCAAGCCGTCATCAAGAGTATATATGGCTGCTAAAATAGATTCATACAATCGTTCAGCATGGCTTTTAAGCATATCCGAATGTTTTGCAATCAAGCCAAGAGTTTTCTGTAAAACTATTAAGCAAAGAGTAAGATATAAATTGTACCATGCAACAGCTCAGTAGCAGGATAGAAGAAAGCTTTTCTAAGCGCCTATACTAGGGTTACAGGAGTAAGTGCTACAAAATCTACAGAATTTAACCATGTACTGATGAGAAGCAGCAAATATTCTGCCTCTTTCCTATACCTTTACAATAGGACAGGCCTGGTCTGAACATTAAGTCATAATATGTTTTCTCTCAACTTCACCTGATGAGTGAAGATACCCAGCTTACTCTCCCTTAAAGATTATTGTAATTATTGTAAAGATTATTACAGGGAAGGGAGGAAAGAAGCTTAAGCTGCTTGAAAAAAATGGAATATCAAACTAAATAAATATGTGCTACAATGTGCAATTTAAAATATAATGGCCACAAATGCTTCAATGTTCTGCAATTTAACCCTTTACTAGTAATGAGTTAAATTTTGAAAACACTTAAGTTTCTCCAAAGCACCCAAACTTGAATTGGTTCGGTTTTTCAGAGAAAAAGTAGATGTGTTTCAATTATTTCATTATGTCCTGAAGCTATAATCCTATTTCCTACATACCCTATTACAAGGGACTGTATCCTTAATTTGGTTTACTTCTGTGCAGTGCTTTAGATCATATCACAAATCTGTTTATTGAAATTTGTGTAACTTCAGGCTGAAATCCTATCGAATTACTAGAAGTAAGTCCTATTGACAAATATCCTAAGACTGAAATGCAACTTGCCACTTGCAGGCTCGCTATTTTTAAAATGAGAGCTAGAAATCCTAGTGTTTTACTTTTCCTTAAATGAGGCCGGGCCCCTTTATTAGGTCCTTGCTTAACAATAAATAATTCAGCATTCACGTTTGAATTTATGATGGCATTTGAATAAGTCATACTACCAATTTTTGAAGTTCTGGCTATTGTAGCAACCCTAGTCACATAATTGTGATCTAGGTGCTTGACACCCAGATAATAAATGCAGCTTATAGCATCAAACAGTCATGTGATCACTATTTGTGACTTTCTTTGCCAGCTTTCTGGCAGTCAATGGGAAAGCCTGCAGGAGGTCACAAATGACCAGTACATGTAATCCTCACTTAATTTAATAAATTAAATGATTATTCACTTAATGAGGGCAATTGGAACTGTTGGAATTTCTGTCACCAGATAGCATGTTCACACAACATCACACTTCAGAATCACTTGCTTAGCGACAGAAATTACAGTCCCATTTACAGTTGTTAAGTGAGGATTGCTTGTATTTTCAAGCTCCTATATATGTAACTGCTTCCTTACCTGGTGAATTTGTTGACATACATCTAAGAAGATTTTCACCATCGTGCAACATACTTTCAGTCAATGCTTGGTGCTCAGCTATATCTTTTTTGAATTCCTGTCAAGAAATGTTATGAAACGTAATGCACAAAGCAGGAAAAATTATAGTAATATGGTTGCTTGCCTGGATCAGGTACCATTCACAAGAATTAACTACCTTAACTGAATTAGCAGAATGTATGTGATACGGGATCTTTTTAAAAGAATTTAACAAATTATGTATTATTCAAACTAGAGGATACTTAAATTCAAAAAAACTGAGTGAAATCCACTGAGAGTTTTAAATGCAATAGATTAATTTTGACATACAACCCTCACAATCTTCTCTGGAGAGTCAGAAAATTCACTAAAGCAAATTTGGTGAATGGCATCTGGACAGAGCAAAGAAAAGAGGAAGGGTCACTGCATAGATTTCTTAAGTATTTTGTATAATAGTGAATGTCTGCCAAATATATGTGTAAGTTATAACATAGGCTTAATTAAAAATGTACTAAAGTTAACTTTTGATACTTCAATTTGTTAATGAGGATGAACCCCAATAAAATTCCATTTTTACTTGCAAGCATGTTGTCTTCAAATGAATGAACCCTCTCAATTAATCAGCTTAAGATTGCACTGCACAAATTTAATATCCCCTCACCCCCAATCCTAGTACTGTTTAGCAATCTTGTTGCTTAAGTAGAGAAAGTTTCATTTATTCAAACTTTTTCTCTGTGCAAGTCACCAAGAGTTGTTTTGTTCTGTGTTAGTATAGGAATATGTGTAATATATAATGAAAGAAAACCTGGTTCAACATTGTAGCCAGAGAGCAGTAGTTTTGTCCAGTTACTGGCTAAAAGCTAAGTCGTTTCGTTGATAGAATAAAGTACTTTTGCAAATTTTGTTTATATTTTAATCTGCTCAACAACTATTGTTCTCTAGGTATACAGCACATCTAGAATTAGAATCAGCATCCAAAATAAAATATGTAACAGACCAATAAAGCATTATCACTACTGGCAATAAAGTAAGATTCCAAAAATGAATTCCATTTTTTAAATATATTTATTTTTGTATGTGCCTCGGATTCAGTGCAGTCCTGGTGACTTGCTTGGACTGGTCTTTACAATTTTCTTGACAAGTTTTTCAGAATTGGTTAGTCCTTACCTCCTTCCTAGGTTGAGAGAGAATGGGTCACCCAGCTGTTTTGGGCCTAAGGCAGAACTAGAACTCAGTCTCCCAGTTTCTAGCTAGTACCTAAACCACTGCCTCAAACTGGCTCTTACAAATACCATACAGGAGATCAGTATTTATCTATGTGAATTAAGAACTTAAAGACATTCAATTCTTTTGATAGATTTCACATCATTTTACAGCTATCTCTCTAACTGCCACTTTCAAGCATCAATTTTGCCAATGCAAAGAAATACATGTGATGACTTAGCATATCCTTCCAATGTCTTCTACAAAAGGCTGCAAGAAAATTGTAGGCTTGCATATTACCCAGGGTGCATACATATGTATGCATTACAAGTGTAATAAAAAAATGAACCCCATTGTTGAAATTTGTGAAGAAGGAAATGCAGTTAGTTACCAAGTAGTTTTGAAATGATGCTTTCACACTCTCGACGTCTGGCTTGGGAGGAATCCATTGATCTATACCTTCTGCCACTTTATGTAGCCAACGAATGAGCTCTTCCAACTGACAGCAAAACACCTATATAGATAATTCAGAAAAAAGGTTATTCAGACAGCTCCATTCAAATTTGGAATCAGTGGATTTGATCGGCTTAAACTACACTATTGCCACAGTATGTATCAATTATAAGGAAACATGAATATTTATCAAGAGTATCACAATGTTTGCAAGACTCCAGAGTGTGCTGTATTATATATGCTATAATAATAATTATAAAATACTTATTTAGATACTTCAAAACAGTAAAATCAAACATCTCTGAAATTAAAAAAAAAAAAAAAAAANTCTGAAATTAAAAAAAAAAAAAAACCAGCAGAACAGGACTATTCCAGATTTCTGTAAAGAACTTTTCTTACTGAAAAACCATGTGGAAGATTATGGAGAAGCATCAGCAGATTCCTAATTACAGCTGAAAGCATTGAAGTTGGCTGCCCTTCATACATTCAAAGTTCAGAAATGAGCCATACTGATAGGATCAAATGGTACAAAGTGAAAATGGTCGGTGACAAAAGCTTTCTAGAGAACCACAAAATTCTTCAGGGCAAGGTATCTCAATTTGCAAATATATCACCAGGCCTGGGCAACACATTCAAGGCAATATTTTGTAAAGGGTATTGGTGCAAGCAGAGCACTTCTTTGAAGTGCTTTGTGGCTTTGAAGTTCAGTCTAGCTACTTCAAGAGCTTTCTCGGGACTCCGCACGTTTATCAACAGTATTCTGTAATACTGCCCCCAAAATACATATGCAACTGCGGCATACAGAAAGTATGCGTCAGAGGACAGCTTTTCATGAATCCCTACACAGCTGTTTATTATGTTGTCATATTAATTTGTGATAAGCTAATGATATAGAAGACTCCATAGTCACATCAATGGAGAAAATCCTCAAATTAAAAGAATAGGATTTGGACAGAATAGCACAGGATTTAATAAGCAGTTGACCTTCTTGCTAGAATCCATGTATTTATATCCCTGGAAACTCAGTATAACAACACTGAATAGAAAAATGTTCCCATTTAAACTAAATGTACGTAAACTAGCCATAACACAGTATCTTAACCCCTGTACAAAAGGATGTATCAAACTCAAAGGAGGAAAAGATATATGGCCCAGCAGACAAGGTGAGCTGTTAATTTATACTAGCGTGAAAAGTTTGTTAATTCTTCTGAACTATCTATATTCATACAGTTTGGTGATTGATAATATGATCTGAGCTTCCACAAAGACAATGAACCCCAAAGAAAACTTTAGAGTATACATAGTATGTTCAATTTTAACACCATGACATTCAGATTTTTTTTTAAAATTACCTTAATACACTGTGCAAGAGAGTAATGGTCCTTCTTTTCCTTGATAGAAAGGAACTCTAGGCATCTCATTTCAGGAAAATCAGAGCTAGCGGTTTCTCTTGGCTCACTTTCCTGCTCCTTGCTGGCCTGATCCCTGAGAATGTCTATCTCATCAAGTTCTTGGAAATTACATGTATGGAAAGAGTCAGAATACAATTCCCACTGGCTCTCATTGCCATCGCTATCTCCTTGAATCTCTGACAGGAGCTGCTCCCCATTCATACTGATGCAGTCCTCTTGTATCTGGCCAAGTTCAGGTTTCTTTATAGTCAGTGTAAGATCCGTTAGTTGCTGCGCCAGTGTCTCTAACTCCTTGAGTCTTGGTGGTAAGGAGAGATATTCATCATCACTGGCACATTCTTTCTGTAAGGGCAGTACACTTGTGGAGCGCAAGAAGTTTCCACTAGCAGCTTTTCTCCCCAAAAGACATCCATGTCTCTTTTTGTGGTATTCCTTCTCAATTATAAAAGTGGAATTAGATGGCTCAGGGTACCCAGGAGATAAACTAGGTGACATCCCTTCAGAAATGCCAACTCCACCATCCGCTAGGGACATTTTACCAATGGGGGATTTTCTGTAGTGAGAAACTGGAACTGAGCATTCAAGCTTTTTCAAGAAAGGACTTGAAAGTCTCTGTGAGGTAGGGCTCTCCCAGGTTTGGTGTTCTTGGTCCCACATACTCATAGACTTCAAGGTGCTCTCGGGGGAAATGGAGAGGCTATCGAGATCAATACCAGAATCATGGACAGTAGAATCTTTGAGATTTTTGGGAAGCTTGTATTTTGGCCGTAAAGGGTAAGTATAATCAAGCAAGTCCTCATATTCTTTATTAGGATTCCAAAGTGGGGACTGACGGTCTGGCGATGGTGGTAGAGAATCGGGTATTGCACATGCCCAGTAATCAGCCTGGAAGGTGGACATCCTTCTCATTTGCCCCACAACAGAACAGCTTCTTGAGGGTATTGGTTTCTGCATGCCCAGTTTGGGACTTGCTTCATAGTCAGTCAGATTGTTTTGATACCAAGGAACAGGCATTTCATATGATGGACAGGCCCCAGTAGCTGAAACGCTTCTTGATCTTTTCAGTTCCTGTGGTTCAAAACCAGTGTCCACCAAAGGTTGTAAGGAACTGAAACTCCTAGGCAATACAGACATTTTGGCACTAAAGTATGGGCTTCTTTTACCTGATAAATGCCTCGGAGTGGATGAATAAGGGATAATTAGTGCTTGTCTCCTACAGTCAATATCAAGATTGCTAACGGATCTGGTGGTAGGACTAAGAAATGTAGCACCTGGAGCTTTTGTTGAGGGAACTCTTGGAAATTCCAGCAAACCATGAAATGGCTTAGTTCCATCCAAGCACTTTACTATATCCCTCTGAACGGTTGGTTTGTTTCATAAAGGAGAAAACAAAAAAGAAACATCATATTCCAGGACATCTAATTCAGATTAGCTAACTGCCTTTAGCTTAACTCACAAGAATCAAGTCAATGTTCATATGGATTTAAGCAGCAAGCTATGACTCCTACATCCATCAGCAGATGGATTCTTTTTTAAATTTTATTAAATAAATAAATAAATAAATAAATAAATAAATAAATAAATGAATGAATGAATGAATGTATATGCCATCCAAAATCCAGATTCATAAGGTACATCAGGTTTCATACAAAAATCTACATTATTTTATCCTTCTTCATGATTTAAACCTAGCACCAATCTGCATATCATTTATGACAGAAAGCTAAGAAAATGTAAATATACCCACTCAAATCCTGTTTGACAAACCAGCTGCAGGAGTCATGCAACAAGGGACCAATTATTCTAAAGAACAAAGCATGATGTGTTTTATTTGGCTAATGGCTTCCTTATCTGGTTCTTTCAGGAAAATGAAGTCTGGATCCAACACTTTCACATCATGCTAAGCTTGGCTAATCAAAGCTTGTCAGCCATTCTGACTCACTCGGAGCCATTCAATGCATTCTGGAACAGCACAGCTGTCTTCCAAGATGCTTTATACTTTAGTGTGATATACAGACAGAGCCATAGCTGTGAACAAGGATTCACACTTTCTTTGGAAAGAACAGGCCTGCAATAGTCTTGTAATCAAGAACTCTGGAGAAGGCTAATATCTTTTATTAAAGCAGAAAACTGTACTTCTTCCATTTAAATATGTATTGGAATAAAAACACCAGTAAATTAAGAGATTTTTGTTACATTTCTGCATGAAATAGAAAACCAAAGAAAGAAAAAAAAATGGAGAATCTAAATGGATGGCAGGAGGAGGGAGGCAGAGGCAACGTGCTTTATATTAAGCTTTCATCATACAATGTATGTATCATAACCAAGGTTTCAATTTTTCACAGTAAGGAGATATGAAATATACATCAGCATAACTACTGTTCAAACTATTTACTCTAGGTATTTTGTCAGAGAATTTAGTACTTCCCAAGATTTCACATGACTTTAACAGGGGTGGGATTCAACCAGTGTTACTACTGGTTCGGTGACTACATTTTGGGCATGTATATAAAACCTTAAGCTGTGCCACCCGAACAGCTGAAAAGCGCTGTGCATAGGTGCCACTCAAAGCAGCTGAGTTTGAAAAAGCAGGAAATAAAGGACAGGTAAGAGCCCAGGCGGGCCAAACAGCAGCAAACACAGAACTGGTTCGGCATCTGCTGCTCTTCAGAGCTACCGGTTCTATAGAGCTGGGCAGAACCGGTAGCATCCCGCCCCTGGATTTTATTTTTCCAGCGTTCTCCTTCCCCACTAGAGACTACATGAATTAACAGGACATTATTGATCAAAGTCTCCAACAGTTGTATCTATGGTGGATACCAACACTCCTCTTAAACAGTCGTAACATCAAATAATAGTGTAAATGCAAAATGAGAAATACAATCCTTTGGCATCATTGTTCACTTAGATGCAGAGTGAAATGTAAGAAAGATACCCTAGCCATACTCTTGTTTAGAAATACAGATCCTGCTAAGTGTAAAGAGTACACACCCCTTTTATGAACCTCTATAAATTACACCAATAGCAACGACATTTAATTTTTTAAATAAAAGAATCCATACTTTCTTTTGCAATAAGATTAGCATAATTAAGAGAAAAAATACTCTTACCTGCTGCTTTTCAGAATACAAATAACTTCTGTTAAAATGCCGCATGTCACTGCCATTAAGGATTTTGTCAACAAGTAGCTTTTTTTCTAAGTACTTTGGTTTTCTTTTGTACAATCTGTTAAAAAGCATCAAAAATATTTACGCATTTGATTCCTCACTAAAACACTAGAAATAGTACAACCATTTTCCTCTACAGCTATGGAGTTTTTGTACTCCGTTCTTTTATAGGTTATCCTTTCTTAACAACTGTTCAAAGTTCCAACAGACCTTCCCCTTTCTCCCTCCCCTGCCCCCGAAAAAGTTATGACCTGGTTTTGGAGTTCTGACAGGATCCCACCCATGGACATATGATTGCATTTTGGGCTCTTGGCAACTGGCTTAGATTTACAACATCTGTTTGCAGCATCCCACTGTCACTTAACTGCATTGTTTGACATTTACTTCATGTTTCTGGAAAAAAAATGCTCATTAGATAAAATGGGTTCATTTAAAGACCACAGCATTTGTTAAGGGCCACTGCTAAAAAGCTCATAAAATTGGTCACGGTTTCATAATGACTTGCTTAATGACCATTATTCCAGGCTTAATTGCAGTTGTAAATTGGTGGTTTCTTTAGGTGCCAGCTCTTCATCTTCTGCATCCAAGAGTTAATGACTTTTCCTAATTAACTCAAGACAACACAAATCTAATCCTGCAGGATTTTACCAACTATCACACCTGACCCTCATACAGCATCTAAAGGAGACCTTTTAACCATCTATGAAACAAATTTGTTTAATTTCAATCTCAAATCTGCAACAATAACATAAAATCCAAAATGATTATTTCCCAAGCACTAAGCTTGCATCGTTATGCCATCTCCTAGGCACGATCTTCAGTGGGACTGAACTTCCAGATGATTTCACTATAGATTTTAAACTGGATACATGTTTACTTGGGATGAAGTTCTCGCCAGACAGGAGAGAAAGGAAAAGGAAGTTGTTATGGAGGACATGAATTGATTATTTTAGAACTGCTTTCATCAATGTTTACCTGATGTTATAAGGGTCTGGCTTAGCACATACATCCTTTTGAAAAAGAGACCAAATCCAATGAATTTTGTGCTATTCACATAAAGATTTTATCAGGTATCCACTGAACCCAGGATATGTGAAAGTTACATCATGGTTGGCTATAGATGTAACTATTCTAAATACGTAGTCTAAATATAATGCATGGTTAAGTACAAAGGCTGATCACAGGTTATTCCTTAAAAATTATACTAACACCAGTTCCAAACTGACTCCATGTTTTCACAGAGCTAACATCCATCTCATCACCACACCAGTGCCAAAACCACACCAGCAGCTTTCAAATCTTTTTCCTGCTTCCTCTCATAAGTTGTAGGAACATCCTCAACTTTGCCCTCCCTATCTGCCACCTCCTGTTACATTGTCATCAGACGGGAAACACTTGCTTCCGTGTTCTTTCAAACAGGGATCTCTGTCAAAACCGGCAACCAAGGGAAAAAGGAAGGATGCAGAGAAGGAGAGACAATTGGAGATACTAAAAAAGAAACAAAAGGAATTTACACTCGCCAAAAAAACCCTCAACCCCAGCCAATCACATTTTCTGGTTCAAATTAAATAATTCATTTATTTAATTTGCTGTGTTTTTAACTCAAATTTGGTTTCTTAAGAAGAAATGAACCACCGGGAGTATTAGCCTGGAGCTTAAGGATGAACAAGAGACTGCTCGGTCAAGGGCTCATTTCCAGGTTAACCACTGTGTGGGATTGGGACTCATCGGAGAACAGTACACTTGTCCCCGATGTGGTCAAAGGCGAAGATCAGAAACAAAAGGCCTGGGTTTCATCCTAGGTAAACATCTTCCAATGTATCTTTTTATGCGTGCCTTCTGAGAGAGCAAATCTATCAGGAAGCATGAAATACAAGACAATTCCTCACGGAAACAGCCACTGTTAACATGAGCATTTGTTTCATTCCAAGCTATCTTCATGTCCTGCCTGTGTACAAACAAAGCTGCTGCGGTGTTAATGCCCGCCAAGTTCCTCCTCAAATATGGTGTGACTATTGTTGCTTAGCGCAACAATGATCTGCCTCACGACCACGTAACACATCTAAACTGGCTGTCAACTAATCTGTTCTCATGCCAGCGACCCAGCCTTCAAAGACCTTCCTGCTTCCTGTAGAAGGAGGCAGACATCTGAACTGAAGCTCCCACAGGCTTTTGCCATCAGTCAAGCTGGGTCCTGGGAGGCACCAGAATTGTTGTGACCTGGGCTTCACAAAATCACGAAACAGACTCCTTGCCCCAACAAAACCCTTTTTTTTATGAGGCTCAGGTGAATTTCTATCATTCACCTCCAGCAAAGTCCTGGCCAACAGTCTTTCAAGGGTGAATTACAACCACAGACTGTATCAGGTTTGGAGAGTTGCCAGGCCGATAGCTTCCAAGTGCAAAGCTCTACAAGAAAATACTTGGCAAGGAGTCTCTTGAGAGTCACGAACAAATCTTCACACTAATTAAACAAACTAATTGTCTCTTGCAAACACCACTCCCCTTTCCTTCCTCTTTATTCCCGATGGGAGGGCCATTGACCTTCCACCTGTGCCTTGACTCCTGAGTCGACCCTTGTTCCTTAACTGGTCCCTTCTTCTGGCAACTCTGTGCATGTGCACATCAGGAACAGCCTCCAGCTGTTCTTCTGCCCCACTAATCTCCGACTCTGAAGGCAGCCGATAACTGCCTGATGGGCTTGGTCCCATCTCCGCCTCCCACACAGAGCACTCATCAGAGCCTTCCTCCAGACTCCAGGACCGGCCCATGTTCCTCCCCAATCTCCTCACTGTCTGAGACTGGCGAGCCACAAGAATACTCAGACCTGGGTTGAGCTGCTACACGCCACATGGACTTCATTTAATCCCCCAGGACTTCACCAACGGGTACAAAGAACCTCTCAGCACATACAATTATTACACACCTGAAGGTAAAGCTTTTGTAAAGATATGAGCAGTAACAACGCATCTTTCTGAACGACCTCCTCTTTATGCGTTTTCCCATTCTTGCAAGCAAGACCAAGGGCAACAAACAGCTCAAAAGCTAACCGGAGATTAGCATTCTGTGAAAAGTTCAATTCACACTTGAAAAGAGTTTGCAAATGAGCTCTCTGGGGGAAAGCCAAAGGCCGTGCTGCCTTGTTTCAAAAGAAGGACCCTCTTGTATTACAGCTGGAGGAAGCCTTCCAGTTTCTAGACTCTGCCCTCTGCTTCTTCCTCCTCCTAATGCAAAGCACTGAATTGAACGTTCTCTCGGCATTCAACTTGGCTTTTGCTTTGTGTCAGCTGTTAAAAGAGTCAGTTTTAAAATGAGATTCACACATGCATGGCGGGAAAAATCAGACTCTGTGACTCTACTTAACCTTCAGTAAAAGACAGTATATATCACGGTAGCAGTTGCAGAATAGAAGATGTGAGACAGCACATGTTCACTTTGTAGAGCTTCTAAGGGCTTCTACCTAGCCACTATGGGAGACTACCGTATGATGGATGACATGAGATCCTTTGAATTGACTCAACAGGTCAGTCCTCTTACTATCAACTTTGGCTGCTCACAATCAGAGGTGGGTCTTCAGCAGGTTCTGGCCAGTTCTGGAGAACCGGTAGCGGAAATTTTGAGTAGTTCAGAGAACCGGCAAATACCACCTCTGACTGGCCCCGCCCCCATCTATTCTCTGCCCCCTGAATCCCAGACGATTGGCTGGGTCTTCTTTTGTTGCTCTGCACAGGAGAACGGAGCTGGAAAGCAGGTTAGTGGGGTGGGGAGGGAATGGGGATTTTGCAGTATCCTTCCCCTGCCACGCCCACCAAGCCACGCCCACTGAACTGGTAGTGAAAATTTTTGAATTCCACCACTGCTCACAATGATAGTGATAACATATAGAATATTTTAGGACTCTCCTTATACATGAAAAAAAACAACAACAACACCCAGAATCTAGATATTATATTATATGATATAAGCTTTCTTGGGATCTTTTCAAATGGTAATCTTTAAGGACCAAAGCCACCAGAGAAAGCATCTGATGAAGGCCACCAATCTATTTTTGTTCTTCTGTATCTCTCAAGTCCACAGCTATGACGGAAAAGCCGCACGATAGATTCCGTGCCAAGTCCCGGTAACTCAAGACAGTAAACAAGTTAACTTGAAGCAAGTCAACAGAGAATTGGAACATGACAGGGCAAGATGATTTTTGACCTTCCATTACAGATTTTACATTAGAAGGAAACAAAAGACGTTAACAGAAGGCCTATATGCTATTTTGAAACACTGTGCTGGCAACCTGAAAATGAGAGAGGATGGGTCAAGGCTGGGAGAACTGCTTGGCTACTTTGGGATGACAATTCACCCCTGATCTCTCCTCCCGCCTCCCCTGTCCCAAGGGCAACATTGGTAAAAATGCTCCCTTTGCCTTCCATAATAGCTCTGACTACATGATGTAATAATATAATCATGAAGATAATATAATTTCCAAGTGGCTTTTTAGAAACAAACCACACGCTGCAATCAATCCTAGTATTACAAAAGATAAAAGCAAATGAAATGCTTCCAATATTTTGCATAGCTTTCACAATAAATCTAATGTTCAGCTTAAAGAGGTGATGGCACCAAAGGAATCAGAAGTTGCAACTCCCAATGTTGGCAATCATCTAAAAGTACCAAAAAAAAAGTAAAATAAGCATTTACCGACCTTTATCACAAGCAGGAAACATTAATTATATCTGAATTGGCCCTAAGACTATGTTCAATGCCCTTTTCCAAATATACATTATTTGAGCATCTGTTATTCCACCATCATGGGAGCTCAAGATAGTCCAAGGATAGGAATTACAATTAGAAAGAATTTTTATAATCATTCAACAAAAATTTTGAGATTCCTACTGGAACATAGGTTATTAATAATTATTATTAATAAGTACTTCCCCCCAATATTCTTAAAACTATAACAGGCTTCTCTTGATTAAATAAGTTTATTGTCCATCACATTATGCCATTAGAGCCAAGGCTACAACCGTAATGCTAAAGAGAAACAAACTTCATAAAAATATTTTCAACTACACAGACCTTTTAAAAATTTTAATGAAAATTATAACTTAAAACTGCTCTGGAAACTCAATTTCCCATTCATTCTCAATCAACCCACCAATATAAATTACCTTTTCAATCCTGGATTCACAAATGTAGTTTTGTTTTGTTAGAAGACTAAAAAACCCCAATAAAATGTGGAATAGAAATAGCTTCATACTGCTGAAATGTGATTTTTTTGCTCACTGAAAAAAATGACTTACAACCACAGCAGCATCCCCATGGCCATGTGATCAAAATTTGGGCATTTGGCAAAGGGATGTATTTACAATGCTTGCAATGTTCTGGGTCACATGCCATTTTCAATCTTTCCCGCCAGCTTCCAACAAAGTCAAAGGAGGAAGCTGGTTTCACTTCACAATTGCATCATTCACTTAACAGTTGCAGTGATTAGCTTAACATGATGAAAAAAGTTGTACAATCAGATGTGACTCACTTAACAACTGCTCCAGTTGTGGTCACAAGTTGAGGACAACCTAAATGCTAGCATATGACAGTTATTTCAGATTTAGATGTTTTCATTACGAGGTTTTCCTTTAAATGAAAAAAGCAGTTTCAGAGATTCTTGAAATGAGCCTCTGAAGAATTCTCGGGTATAATTTTTTTTTAGAAACTTAGCTGCTTGCTATTCAGCATTAAGTGATAGCTTGTGTCTTCCACAGCACAGGTATACAAACAGAATTCTCAATAAATAAATTGATAACACTTACTGATGTTCAACCTAGTACCGTATTTTCATCATGATCATTTAGAAATTATGTATTTAAAAATTACATACTCACAAGTTCTAGTTTGTTGCCATTGAGTGCCAAAATGATTGCAATATCCATACCAGTTATTAATGAGTATCATATAAAGAAGTGTTTTGCTATTTAAAAAATAGTGAGAAAGCTAATTTTCTGGTTTATCCTACAATCCTGGTATTTCATTATAAAACAGGCTCAATCCCATACAATTTTTTGAGATCACCCATATAGCCACTCAGTTTTCTATAGGATTTACCAACATTAGCAATTCTACAATAAACTTTGACAGAAGAGAATTTTATACCATGCAAGGCAGAAGTGTCAAACTCAAGGCTCATGGGACAGATCCAGCCTGCAGTGCCAGCCCACAGATGTGCCCCCCCCCAAGCTCCGTTTTTGCTGGCAGAAGTCTAGCAAAACAAACTAAAAACAAAAGAAAAAGAGGAATGTTTCCCCTTGCACATCTGAGCATGCAAGAAGGGACAGGAAAGGAGAAAGGGAAAAAGGAAAGAAAAAGAAAGATGGGGAGAGAGCAAGGAAGGAAAAATAAGGAAAGAGCGGAAGAATTAAAAGGGGGAAAAAAAGGGAGGGAGGGAAGGTCTGAGGGAAGTCCTGCCTTAGCACTTGGCCACCACAGGTATGCCCGCCCGAGTCGAGCTGGGTACGCCCACCCTGGCTCCCCGAGGCCAAACACAACTCTGATGTGGCCCTCAATGAAATCGAATTTGACATGATCCAAGGTAAGACTATGATTTCCACAGGATGCATGCTTTCAGCACTAGTGAATTTGGATTCAATTTAGGGACAACAAATAAACTATAGGTAGTCCTCGACTTACGATCACAGTTGAGCCCAAACTTTCTGTTGCTAAGTAAGACATTTGTTAAATGAGTTTTGTCCCATTTGATGACCTTTCTTGACACGATTGCTAAGTGAACCACTTACCAGTTGTTAAGTGAATATTGTTTCTCTACTGACTTCACTTGTCAGGTTCAGGAAGATGATCACAGGACCCCAGGATAACCCAACCATCATAAATATGAATTCTGACCACATGACCCACGGGTGTGTTACAATGGTTGTTAAGTGTGAAAAATGGTCATGTCACTTTTTTCACTTTGAACGGTCACTGTTCTAAGTTGAAGACCACCTGTTTTTCCACTTGTCTTGGTTAATTAATTTCCCACCTACTCAAAGATGTAATAACTTACCAATGTAAAAACTTACTAACATGGAAACAGATTAAGTTAACAGCTGCATTTTACATGGCCTGAAAAGCCTGAAGATCAGCTTTTGTTCCTTTGTCAATTCTTCTCAGCCAGGCTCAGAAGGGGTTTTATACTACAATGTGCGTGTCCATAGACTTCTTCCGCACCCCCATGAAGAACAGTCTAACTCTGCCCAGAAGCGATTCACATTTTCCAGTTTAACTCCATATTTTTAGCCACGATGAACAGTCCCTGCAAACTTTTAAGCCTGCATATTATCTGGTCTTCATAAAATATTGGCTTTACGGTACTGTTGGATTTCCTTTTTCTGCAATTCTTTAGCGTGACATACAAAGCCAGCTTCTTCTTTCTTTCCCGTTCCCTTTCTCTCTTTCTCTCCAGCCCGGCCATCCAAATCGCACACGGGAATTCAGGTTGCGGGAAAGAGAAGAAACTAAACGCTTCTGCTTTCCGGCGCATCTTTTTTTCTTCTCTGCAAACAGAACCGAGCTGCCCATCATTCCCACCGCCAAGGAACCAAGCCCTTGGATTCGTAGCGTTCCCGGGATTTCTGGAGACTTTTTGACTTGCCGTCGGAGGGAAATCTGTGTCCCGGGGAAGATATTCGGCTCCACAAGTGCTCAACTGCACGATCGGAAACTGCCATCCGAAAGACGGCCGGCACTTGAAAGCAAAACGAAGTCAGACCCGGCCGCCGAAGAAGAACCCGGGATACGTGGGTGTGAGCATGCATGCAATACCTGCATGCCGTCCGCCGCTTCCGTCCAAGCAAAATCGTTATCAAGCCGGACGGGAAAACCACAAGTTCCCCACCCCACCCCCACCCCCAGCTCCCGGTTTCCACGTTTTTGCCCGCCCAGAGAAACCGGATGCTTGCTACACTTGCGAACGGTTTGGAGATGCCCAAACAAAGGCGCTCTCCGGTGGCTGTATCAACTTGCAAGAGTTGCTCGGCCGTTTCCCGCCCGAAATAACGAGCGAAGGTGCGTCTGCAAAGGGGAAGCCCCCTACCTACCCCTCCTCGCCGCCCGCCCCCCCAAGCATAAGGACGATCCGTAAGTCGGGTCCCCCGCCCGGTTCTGTCCTCGCAAGACAGAGAGAGGCACCATTTCCTCAGTCATGACTACCAGCAGCAATTTCAGCCCGGCCAAAAAAAACTGCTCGGCCCGACCCGGAAAGCTTGAGAAAAGGAGGGAAAAAGCAAACCGTATCTTTTTACCCAATGGAGAGAGCCCGCAATGCCAGATCGCTCACTCCTCCACCTCGGAAAGCCTCCCGACATCACGGCAAAACCTTCCCCGCTCCCTCCGGTGGCAACAATAAACACCCTTACCCCCCCCCCCCCCAAAAAAAAACGCTGCTTCGCCCCCTGCGAAGCTGTGCGCACGCGCGCTCCGGTCCTCCAGGGAGCAAGCTTCCATTTCCAATCAGCTCCTGCGGCGCTGAAATTGGACACGCGGAGAGCGGGCTGTGAAAGCCCGCTGTCTCGGCCAATGGAGAGTCGGCTGCCTCGGTTCGACGGGGTGGGTCACTGTGGTGAAGCTCGGATATTTAACCTCGGGTCTAGGCCCGTGGAGGTTTTGGCCTGAGGCGGTTTCTCAGGGGAGCGGTCCTTCCCGCCATGAAAGGGAAGGGCTGGAACCCCTCCTTCCCCCCCCCCCCCCGTTAGCTGACGGAGGAGGAGGCGCAGCGAGAGGGAGGGCATGCATTGCTTCAGGTGACCAACCGCCCTCCTTTCGGGAGGACAGTCCTCCTTTTTGTCCTCCCTCAAAAAGTGCCCTCCTTTCTGTTATTTGAAGACTAATCTGGAAATCTCCGTATCTGATCGATGCCGAGACGAATCCGTTGTGTGTGACGTGACGTATTCGTATTTGACATGGCGGCTCGGCACAGTGCGGCCGAGACGCGATGGTGAGACGCATGCGCTCCACACAGGAGAATTGTTTTGAGAGAGCGCGCCTCACGCAAGGGGCTTTGTTTTGTTTTGTTTTGTTTTGTTTTGTTGAGTGGGGGGACTGTTCTGGTGTAGGATGAAGAGAAAAGGATGCAACAAGGGGCAAAAAAGTTTAAAGTTTTGAAGTCCAGGTTACGTACCTGATGGGACCCTTCAATATCAAGGAGAAGATTTGGAGCTCAGGGTTGACATGAGGGGCTCCTTGGAGCTCTCTGAACTTGGCTTGTACCAAATTCGGGGTTTTTTGTTTGTTTTTTTCCTAAGAGGCACTGGACTTTCTGTGACTTTTTTTCTTTGAAGACGTTTGGCTTCTCATCTGAGAAGCTTCCTCAGCTCCGAATGAGATGAGATTGGATGAGAAGCCAAACGTCTTCAAGGAAAAACCAGAAAGTCCAGTGCCTCTTAGGAAAAAACAAAACAAAAAAACAAATTTGGTACAAGCAAGTTCAGAGAGCACCAAGGAGCCCCTCATGTCAACTAGTTATCATCATCAGTGCTAGTAAGAAGTGAGGGTTGCTTGTCTATATTCTCATCTAGTGGCTTACCTGTTGGTGGGGGTGATTTTTAAGAGATTCTTTGAGAGCACCAAGGACCCCTTACGATCCTGAAATCCAGCAATCTTGGCTCCAATAGTGGTGGGTACTAAAAGAATGAGGCTCTTTGCACAAGTCTATCTTTTCAATAGGCTTTCTAAGGGGGAAAAAAAAAGGGGGGGGGTAGTGGTGAAGACGCTGAGCTTGTTGATCAGAAAGATTAGCAGTTCAGTGGTTCGAATCCCTAGTGCCGCGTAATGGAGTGAGCTCCCGTTACTTGTCCCCAGCTTCTGCCAACCTAGCAGTTCGAAAGCATGTAAAAATGCAAGTAGAAAAATAGGGACCACTTTGGTGGGAAGGTAGCAGTGCACCTTTGGTGTTTAGTCATCCCAGCCACAGGACCACGGAGATGTTTTCGGACACCGCTTTACCTTTTACCTTCTAAAGGAAAAAGATCTGTGCTGCCCTTTTGTCATAATGTTTTAAATCCAAGTATGTTTCACATTTTGTGCTACTGTGTTTGGAGGGCCTTTTCAACTCATTAAGTCATCTTGCGGGTTTTTCCCTTTGTAGGATGTTGTTTTAGTAAGTACAATTCCTTTGTTGATGGTTCTTGGAATAATTTATCAAGGAAATATTTAATAAACTTGCAAAATGTCAAAACACCATTCTTGTGTATTATTGTTTTGTTGATTGCAGATTTCAAAAGGCACTGAAAACTGCAGAAGGAAATGGCAAATTGGAAATTCTGCACAATCATTGGAAAAAGACATTACCACAAGCATCCATTTTCAAACATTCTCGCTTTTTCTGAACATTTAGTCATATTTAGTGTAGCCAGCTGTTACTGTGTCAACTGCTGGTGACCTTCTACCACTGCATCAGAGAACATTTTAACATCCTGCACCTCTGTATGGTTTTCAAATTGCACAGTGGCAGATAGGAAAGCACTCCAGAGGGTTAATGTCATTGTCCAGAAGATCATGGGTTGCCCTCTCCCCTCTTTGGAAGAGCTTTATAGCTCCCGCTGTCTTTAGAAAATTTGAAACATTCTCAAAGATCCATCTCATCCTGGGAACCCTTTTCTTTTAACTATTACCATCTGGCAGACGGTACAGGATAATAAGAACAAGGATAAATAGGCTGAAAAACAGCTTCTGTCCCAGGGCAGTAACTCTAATGAATTCTGCTGTATAGTGCAGTGTTGATGTGGTGTCGGGAGTTTCTGGTTCAATGTGTGAAGGGTGGAGGATGTGTGTTTGTGTTTATTTTCATGGTTATGGTCATGATGTGCACTGAAGATGGTATTTGATTTTGTTGTACAAGGTGCAATGAAAATAAACTAAAAAAAAGACATTACTACAAGCATCCATTTTCAAACATTTTTCTGAACAGTTAGTCATGTTTAGTGTAGTCAGCTGTTACTGTGTTTGCAGTATTAAACAAAATACAGTCTCCGGTCTAGTTCATTTCATTTTTTAAAAAAATTAAACCTTATTTAAGATAATACCAAGCTGTGTTTTTATAAAAAGTGTCTATTTTCACTGTATTTCATTTTTTTTGCCTGCCAATGAACTACTGTTTTTTCTCTTAAGGGTGAAGACAGATCTAGATACCACCTAAATATATTTTAAAAACTGAAGAATCAACCGCTTTGTTTCTGTGTTCCTGCAATCATATATTATATCCTGGATGCAGCCAGTACTCATATCTTTATCAGGTACAGCCCATGTGATACAAATATCTGGAGTTTTCTCTCATACCATTATAAATGTACCTATTATCCCTTCACACATAGCATTTGTGCAGTTACTGGATTTGCTGCATAATGATCTAAATGCTTCCATTGCCACTGAGTGGCAGTATCTGATCCTTCAGTGCAATAAGAATCCCTGCAAACACAATTTGAAGCAAAACAATTGCCAGTTAAGGACAAATTATTTCCTCTTGGTGGGAATTCCTAGTCACCCAATTCTTGTCCTTCATTCTGTGTATCTTTTAAGTCATTACAGTGTCATAGAGTCCCAATGCTGGCTTTCCCGAATCAGAGGGTAGCTCTGCTGTTCGCTTATTTTTACTTTAAATTTATTTTATTTGGTTTGTCAATTGCTTACAAGATAATAGGTATAAGTAAAAACATAGTTATGAATACATGGATACATATAAGAAAAATAAAAGAAACAATAGGACAGGGACGGTAGGCACGTTGGTGCACTTATGCACGCCCCCTACAGACCTCTTAGGAAAGGGGTGAGGTCAATAGTAGACAGTCTAAGGTTAAAGTTTTTGGGGTTTGGGGAAGAAACCACAGAGTCAGGTAGAGTATTCCAGACATTGACCACTCTGTTGCTGAAGTCGTATTTCCTGCAATCAAGTTTGGTGCGGTTAACCTTGAGTTTGTATCTATTGTGTGCTCTTGTGTTGTTATGGTTGAAGCTGAAGTATTCATTGACAGGTGGGACATTGCAATGTATGATTTTATATGCTATACTTAGATCGGACCGAAGGCGGCGTAGTTCTAGGTTTTCTAGGTCTAGAATTTCGCGTCTGGTGGCATAAGGTATTCTGCAACGAGTAGAGGAGTGGAGAACTCTTCTTGTGAAATATTTCTGGACTTTCTCCACTGTGCTAATATCAGATATGTAATGTGGGTTCCAGACTGATGAGCTGTATTCAAGTATTGGTCTACCAAATGTTTTGTATGCTCTAGTTAGTAGTGTAATATTACCAGAGAAAAAGCTACGAAAGATTAGGTTAACAACTCTTAATGCCTTTTTGGCTGTGTAGTTACAGTGGGCTCTAGCACTTGGATCATTAGACATGAGTACTCCAAGATCCTTGACAGAGTTTGGATCATCAACAAGGTCTTGATTATTCTGCCTGTATTTTATTTTTTATTCTTTATTTTATTTTATTTAGACATGTTTCTCTTTTCAATTCACCATGGACAGCTGCAGGATGAAAGTAGGATAAGAACTGAGGTGGATGCTTAATATTGAATTTTGTACTGTCCATTTGATCTGTCAGAAGAAGTCCTCCTGGTCCTTGATTCTAAATTATAAGACTACACATTACTCTGTCAGATAGTGATTCCCAAACATGCATATCCTGTTTAATGTTAAGGGGGATATTTAGTATTTAGTTTGTCAAGTTTTTGACCAGCCATCCTGCCATTTTTTTTCTTCATTCAGTTTCTAGACCACAGAGAAAAAAATATTGGAAAAGGAAAACTGCTATAGAGCAGGAATAGGAAATGGATGCCAGTGTTCAGGGACTCTCAATTTGCATATTCTGCATTTGCCCCCAGGAAAGGCAGTAAATAAAATTGTACTTTCTCTGTCCAACCACAAGGTGGAACACATACTCCAAGTTGTTCGGTAATAAACTGGCTGTTTCCTTGTTAGTGGTTTAACCAGTTGGAAAGAACCTTAAAGGTCTTCTAGTCCAGGGGTCACCAACTTTTTGGACCTCAGGGATCACCAAACTCATAATTTTAAATCCCCAGGACCACGAATATGAATTTTGACTGATGGTGACTTGCTGATATTGGTGGGAGAGAGGGAGGGAGGGAGGGAGGGAGAGAGATCAGATCTAACCTCCCTCTCTCCCTCTCCCTCTCTCCTCCCCTCACAAAGGTGACAATTAAATTTTCTGAGCTTCAACTAAAGAAATTGATTCTGAAGGCTCATATAGTTAGTTCACTTCCCTGAAAGACGGAGGCAATACCTGGAATTCTTCTCTAGTACAATTAAAATATAAAACTGAAGGATTTCACAGCCACCTCGCTCACCCCCTTCCCCAAAATCAGAAACCCACATTCTTTTTCATATTGACTGGGAAGCTCAAAAAGCAACTAGCAGCTTTTTCAAGTTCAAAACTAGTCACAATTTTGAGAAAGGCAATTGTATACATAGATATATACATAGCACAGTCTAACTAGATGGGCTAGCATTACATAACACTCAAAGGTTAAAATACAGTTTTTAACCTTTGAGTGTTATGTAATGCTAGCCCATCTAGTTAGACTGTGCCAGAAAACTGAGTTAACAAAACATGATTTCATGAACCATGTTGTATAATCCTTGAGGACCAAGCAGTAGAAGCTTCCCCTTTAAATATTCATTTTCCTTGAAGTGAAGATAGATTTTCCTTTTACTAAATCAGCTTCAGGATCTGAATATGCTATATCATTCATTCACATGTAGAATTCAGCTGAATTCTATACTGGGATAGGCAATCTTTTGGTTCCTTCTCCGAAAGAGAAGGCAAAACCACTTTGAAAATCTTGCCAACTGCTGGGACATAACCAGGCATTAACAGGAATCAAGGCACACAAACTCCAGCTCAGGAAAATTTGCAGTTATTGTTTTATTCTGACTTGGCTATGCTAATTCATAATAGGATAATTTCCCTGCATGTCTTCTATGATTTCAATGTGTCAGGGGAGCATGTGCATTTAAGAGACAATTGCAGTTGGTGATTTGGGGGTCTTGTATTGATGGCTGGTATTAGTAAAAATCAACTAATTCTATTTTGGGATGGATTCCCAATCTAAGAAACTTAAGCATTCGAGTTTGAGTCAGAAGAGTCAATTCCTAATTATGATGACATCAACATGACAAAATCTGTCTTATCCTGGTTCAAGTACCACCTTTTCATATTTGCATTGACTTTGCATAGCCATATATATGGAGTAGAACATATATTTCAACAGCTATCCCCCAGCAGATGCCTATGCCTTGAGATTTAATATTCAGCTGTATTCTGCAGGTAGCTGTCTCCTATTTTGATTCGGTTGGCTTACAGGCTACAAGAGTCAATGTGTAAAAAGCATAAACTTTTGCCTGTTAAACTCCATTTTCTTTTGTTCAAACTAAGATATGCTAATTTGCAGTTTAGGAAATAATTAAAGTGACTCCTGTTAATGGAAGCTTTTAGGGGCCTTCCATTCAGAGGCTCAATTTCCTCAAAAGCATTTCCCCATTTTGATACTGAAAGCCTTACAAGAGCTGAAGAAAATATATTATTGTACATCGTAAGGGGCTTTTTGAAGATTCTTTCCATTTTAACACAACAATCAATATATTGTGTTGTATAAATACTAATAAAAACCCACTTAATGTATTTTTATCTGATATTGCAGGAAAGATTCAATTATTCCTCTTTTAATAAAAGGGAGCTTCCCTTTATTTGCTTGTCTTTGATACCAGGAAAAATGTATATATTTCCAGCTTTTGATTTTTTTTTGCCTGCCAATAATGATAAAATCTCATATCCAAAAAGTTTTTGCTCAGTGTAGATGAATTCACACAGCCAGGCTCTGCAACAACTGAGCTATATGAATATTAATCACAATTCAATTGTATGAATATTGCACGGATAGATTGTGTAGAACATGGGTCACCAACCTTCTGGACCTCTGAGATCACCAAACTCAATTTTTTTTTAAAAAAAAAGCAATTTTACCCAAAATCAGGCAAAGCAGGCAGGCAGATTGACTTGCTCACAGAATCACAGATTCATTTAGAGATCTATCTATCTGCCATTGGCTAGCTGAGTCCGTCACATAAAATTTGCTTGCAAGCAAACTCATAAAATTTGCTTGCAAGAAAACTCACAAAATTAACTCACAACACACCATGTATGTAAATATTGATTTTTTTTTTATTAAAAAAAGAGCAACTTTTATACAAAACAAGGCAAAGCAGGCAGGCAGATTGAGTTGGTCACAGAATCAGATTCACTTAGAGATCTGTGTTCCTGCCATCGGCTAGCTGAGTCTGCATTGCTTCAGTCCTAAGGAAGGTCCTTAAAAGCAGAACCAAAGTTCTAAAGATAAGCTAGAAAGCAAGAAATTCAATGATTTCCTGCTTTCTAGCTAATCTAAATCTCGGCACAGCAGAACAGCTGATGGTTGAAAAAGAAAAATAACAACGTAATAGGCAAGTTTGCCAGGTAAGGAGTAAGTGGGCAGGGAGGGTTCCCACGGGCCATGTGGGTGGCGCAGCCTTGTGTTCCTGCAGCCTGGGTTAATTGCTTTGGGGGTGTGTGCTCTGGGGTGAACATTTCTCTGCGGACCACCAACATTTTCTTGTGGACCACCAGTGGGCCACAGCCCACCGGTTGGCAAACGCTGGTGTAGAATGCATGCAAAGACCTCCTTCTTGTGATTACACAACTCATTCCTAGCCAAAATTGTGTGGTGCACAGAAAAGGAGTAAGAAGCTTATTGTGTCTGGTCTTCAGCATGCTGCATTGAGATCAACATTCCAGGGTAAGATTTGGCAGTTTTTAATTCCCAATTTACATTAACAGATTGCCAAGTGGCTTGGAAGGGTCAGGAAATGCAATTTTTGGTATTATTAAGAAGAATGCTCCTTGTCTTACAGTCCCAAAAAGAGATTACTGACTCTTCTGCTATTTACCATACCTACATATAGCTGACTTGACTAAGGCAGCTGTATTCCTTACAAGTCACCTTCAATAGAAAAGATAAATCTGAGGTTCTAGTGATGGAAGCCTTGACATGAAGAAAATGTAACCTCTTTCCTGGGCCTGTTTTTGCCCTGGTAATGCTGACTCTTCCCTTTTTTTAAATACCCGATGAAGAAATGGGTTATTTGTATTGCACCCCACAGTAGCTCTTAGCAACACCCAGAGATGGCAAGACAAATATCCATTACCATAGCCCTGATTATGAAAATGTCAGAATATACTATCATGTTCTAAGAATACAGGGAATCCTTGACTTGCAACCATTCATTTAGTGATTGCTTGAAGTTACAATGGCACTGAAAAAAATGACTTCTGACTGTTTTTCACACTATCACTGCAGCATCCCCATACTCGTGATCAAAATTAGTAAGTTTGGAAGCTGGTATGTATTTATGAAGGTTGCAGTGTTCCAGGATCATGTGATTACCTTTTGTGACCTTCTGACAATCAAAGTCAATAGGGAATCCAGATTCACTTAGCAATCATGTTACTCACTTAACAACTGCAGTGATTCACTTAATAACTGTGGCAAAAAAGGATCATAAAATGTTGCAAAACTCACTTAACAACTGTGGAACCTACCACTGGAAATTTTGGGTTTAATTGTGATTCTAAAGCAAGGACTACCTATGATGTTATTACAATTGAATGCATATTCTTTTTCCAATAATGATAAATGTTCATTCAGTCTAAAGGTTTTTATTTCAGATTCAGAAAAACTGTGAGTAATTAACACAAGATTTATTGAATTTTGAGTTACAAAATAATTAAACATAATTCTCTGCACTGCTTTCCACCAAAACAGCAAGGAACAGTTGGGGTTTTTTAGAAGTGGAAAAACAGTATCAACTCCATAAATCACATATCTATTTGCACTTTTTTAGAATACATATACACATTTGGTCCTTGGTAGTGATGAGGACCTTACAGAGATGCATGAACAAAGTTAGGAGCATGCAAAATGTTTCAAATTTGAACTACTTCCATTTGAAATTTCCATCTCAAGAGCAATATGAACTGTTGTTATTATTTTCAATACAACTTTTACAATATTTGGATATTGAAAATACAGTATTTCCAAAACAACTGAACAATCTCATTTTGCATTTGAAACATTTTGAATCTTTCACATTTGAAGTGGGATGCTCCAAAGTCAAAATGATTTGAATTTGAAATATTCTGCATGCCCACAAACAAAATACATGTTGAGAACATTACATTCAGAGACAGAAAACAATATTTAGAAAATGGAGTGATTAGCTGTTGCTGACATACATTATTCTACAATCCTGATAAAGCACTGTTCTACAATGCTTTATCTAATTTCAGATTTGAAATCTAACATTTATATTCCTGTAAAATACTGTATATCAGAACAGACAATGTGTTTCAGGAATTCAGACCCAGGGCTAAACTAAGCATCTAACTAAGGATCTTGAGAAGAAATACATGAGATGAATAGCACTGTGACAAAAACACAGGTAAAGCAGCACTTTGGGTACAACACAATAAGGCAGGTGGTGTCATCGCTCATGTCTAAAACCATAGAGTGTAGCTTTTCTTATCCTACACAGATTCCAGATTGTTCACAGTCTCCACCTTTGTATTATGCAGCCATTCATTTTCATAACAGCAAAGCAAGTCCACATTCCACCTGACATTGACTAGAAACTTCAGAACAGAAAGACACAAGTGGCACTGTAGGGTTGTATATCGCTAGCATTGGAATTGAAGAATATCATAAGAGACACAGTTTAAAGATACATATTTATGAAAGCTAATCAGAAGAGCTCACTGTAACTGTAAATACAGAACCATATTTCTCCTCATTAACAGACAGCTTAGTTGCCCTAAATGATTCCATTAATTGGGGTTGGGGCTGGTGTTGAACATGAAGGTAAGCTAGAAGTATATTAGCCAATTGAATATGATAACCGCTCCATCTGGTCATAATAATGTTATTCAGATCTCAGTAGACGCTGACATTCAGCTGTACCAGTGAAAAAAATATGAAAGTTTCTCAACATTGTAAAAAACAAAATCCTGTTGTGACCCTCACACACTCATCCTGGTGTGAGGTAATCTTCCTTAGTATTATACTGAGTAATCAGAGCACTTCTGCCCCTAGTTTTGGCACCATTGCCAGAGCAATACTGTCCTTGTTTTCACAGTGACATTTTTCAGCCAGTGTTCTGTTTCTAAGCTCTTCAAAATCTCAAATCACCAACTTATTTGCCATGGAACTCAGGGGGTAGGGTAGCTTAGGCCCATCGCCCAAAGTTTTCCTCTCTCGGTGCTCTGAAGCAACTACAGGAAAAGGCAAAGATGGCAGTGGGAATCTGATATTGGAGTCGCAGCCGGGCTCTTTTTAGATGGTTTTTGTTGGGGGAGGAGTCATGCTCAATCATCAGCAAGGGAACGCACTGATGGTTCAGTGTAAATTCTGGGAATGGTTGCATGAGAATAAATACAATGAAGATTGAGCACAAAGTCTAATTAGAGCAATACCTTTCTTTTAGCCAACCTAAAAAAAATGGAATAGCAAGAGGAAAAAACACAAGCTGATGGCCTAGTTTCAATTATAGTATCAACATGATATTTGGGAGAAGTGTGCAAACTTTCAAATTAGGGCCTCAACGTAACCACAACAAAATCTGCTATGCAGCATCTGTGCCTACAACATCAGGATTTTTTAAAAAGCTGATCACCCAGTTCAAAAATATATAATTAGTTTCCAGCTTTGTTTCACCAGTTCATAGTAATACTATGCATGGTAATACTAGCATGCAGAATGTAACTCTATAAACCACCTCATTCCTGCACGTAGTCAGCATGGTTCTCCTGCAATTTTCCGCAGCCTAATTTCAGAGTTCCTAAAGTGCTGCACAACAGATTTTTTAAAATTTTAATCAATCCTCTGCTTTATGTTTACATTTTGATTTCCTTCCACATTCCCCAACTAGATAAATTAAATGAACAAATTAATGAACATTTCATTCTAGTGGTTTAAACTGATTGAAATGAGAAAAATGAAAAACCAGAGAAAAGTGAAATATCATACACTGCAATGGAAAAAACTAGAATTTGTACACCGCAAGTGCTGATATGATACATTAGGAAGGAGCAATTTAAATAGTCAAGATTGCTGGCTGCCACTGAAATCAATAAGGGAGGCATCAAAACTCAATAGTGCAGCAAATATTTTACCCACACAAAACCCTAGGGGTAAATTCCTGATGTCTCTTAATTTAAAGTAATGATAATAATGTATCATGTACAATATAGACTCTTACACAGTCTATGTCATTTTCCTTTATAGGCATTATTTTTAGGCATTACTAGTTTCAAGCAATATGACACTTGAACCTGAAGATAGATATATCATCCATATGCAAAAAAACCCAGTTACGTTTATTAGTTAGCAAAGTACAAAAGGTCATATTTCTCAATGGGATAAGGACAGCACAGGGAGGATATGCTAATCTTGGATTTGGTCCAGGGATTGTCAAACAGCTAAAGAAAAAATAATCAGTAATGAAAAATATCTGTTCTACTCAATTGCCTGCTCTTTGCCATCTTGATTTTCCTCCAGACCAAAAAAAAACAAACCAAAAACCTTCTTCTTGTACCATTAGTAAATTTGACAAAAGAAAAGGCAATATTATTTGATAAAAGAAAGCAGGGGTAGAATATTGATTCATTTTCTGTAAATATGCTGGTACTGATCCAAGATCTGAATTGAGGAAGCTATTGAGAAACACCTGCTTTCTCTCTCTCTTTTTCTTTCTCTGGCTACTATTGTCAATAAGTTGCTGTCAAACCAATCTTCGGTTCAGTCACTATAAAAATATGAAAAAAATAGCTTTACTATACACAAGAGATCCCCAATGACATTTATACTGTGAGCAGTAATCAAAGCTCTCAATCAATCTGGCTTTTCTATTTGGTAGAATTTGCAACTTAAACCCTTCACACTGGTTCTGTACAGTTCATTCACATTTAATACTGTGTGTGTTAGGTAGGTCACATTGGTGGTAGCACCCAAGAGCTCTTTTGATTAGAGCTTCCTAATCTTTGTAATCATGAATGACAAGTAGTATTTTGAGAGGCAGGTAGGTTGTACTGACAGTCAAGGCTCACAGATATTTTTCTTTCCAATATCCCTACTCTTGCTGGAGTTATGGTCTATTTGATTCAATAATCACTGGCATTACATTATTTAAAACCCATTAAATAAAAGAGAGAAGAGATCTCCGAGAGAAGAGATTATTAGTCCTCTCTGGGGCATATTTTTAATACAGAAAAAGATGTGCTCAATTGGGATCTTAAAGAGGCATGAGTATATTCTTTTAGTGAGAAGTAAAATTACATATCTGTGCTTTCAATTTCTTTTTGCACTTCCTATTCAATTTCTGCTTTCCAGTGCTTAAACCTGAAATATTATGTACAGTTTACAGTCATGCCTCCTCAAAAGTTACATAAAAATGACAGAAAAAGCTGAACAAGAATTCCTTTCTCTATAGAGAAAAAACTACTATGTCTTTTACATCTTAGTTTTACATCTTAGGAAAAAAGATTAAAGAAGGGGGAAAGGCATGAACATGTACAAAATTAGTCCACTGTAGAATAAATGAACTGGGAGAAATTTCACTTGTCTCACATAATACTAACAACAATACCTCCATCCAGTGAAAATAAAAATTGGGAGGATCAAGATCCACAGTTGACTTTACTGATTTTGAAATCCTGCACAAACATTATTATTACTGCTCAAAGTGTGCTAAATCAGTTGCAGGAAGCAAATCAGTATTTTATGTGCTGATTATTTTCTGCACACCTATGCAAGTGGGCAAGATGGAATATAACTCACAAATTCCAAACAAGATACAAAATGATGCCAGGATAAAGAGAAATATTTTCTTTCTCTATGAGCAAATCCTCTAAACAGTGTTTTACACATTTGACATCTTTAAAGTCTGTGGACTTCAGTTACCAGAATTGACTAGGGAATTCTGGGAGTTGCAGTCCACACATCTTAAAAGTTCCCAAATGTGAAAAACACTGCTGAAAAGAAACCTAAGTACTAAATTTCTACCACTAAAAATCATCCAGTCAGCCAGCTCAAAGCTTCGCTTTTGTAAGAACACCTCTCTTCTGAAAATGTTTGCTCAGCAACTGAAACAAAGGATAGATGCAATCTTATGACTTAATGATTATCTAACTGAAAAGTAATAGGATTATCGAGATTATGACTCTGTTGCAAAAGGACCTGGCATTCTGACTGGCAGCAATACAAACAGGTCAGGTTTAACTGACTGGCCTGCCCAAAGGATAGTGATTTCTGTCAGCATTTGCTACATCAGTTGGTAAGAATACGCCACAATGTGTTTGTCTGGTTAACCCAAGAAGAGAAAAAATACTACCATATTTATTATGTGTGCCCACACTGAAAGAAGAGGTAGAATGAGATAAACATATAACCCATTCCAAAGGCTTCCTTTATAGTTACATAAAGTTATTTTATAATCTATAAGTAAAAAAGGAAAAAAGTTATTTCTGGAAAGATAAATATTTATCAAAACGATACCTTGCCCTTCCAAGCAAAGGTGTTTATTATTAAAATCTGACTTTTTTTATTTGTATTAATCCCATTTACTGTATATTCTGAATTTGGAGTTCACCAGATTGAAAATGGCAAATTAGGGCAAATGGTATGAATTCTGGGAATTGGAGTTGTGACCCATCTGGGAGGCACCAGGTATGTTGTTTTTTCCTGCCCCAGGGCTTTAAGGTTAATTTTGCAGGGGGGGGATTATAACGTATTATATCCTTTTGAAAAAGATTTTCATACTGGGGCAAGGACAGGTAATATTCTGAACAAATTTAAACAATGGAATTGAATTTCTGACAGCCAGAAGTGTCTGAATGGTAACTCTTATACAAGAAGAGTTAAAGACCAGAATTGTATTATCAATACATATCCTCTTGAAAACAATGGTGGAGTGAGAGAAAAAGCAACAAATGAAGCTTCATGATTATTATTAGGCCACATTTAGGCATCCATTTAAATATACTTTTATGCAGACCTTTTGAAGCTTATAACTGGATGTTCTACATATGTTTTCTATCCATATTTGCAGTATGATTTCATTTGTTATGCATAAAGAAAAAACATTATGGGCCATTTATGTCACCAGATGCTAAATAAACATGGAGTTAATCAGTTTAGGGATTGATAGAAACACATTTCATATACTTATTGGTCTTGGGGAAATAGGTAGCATACTACCTGATGCAGCCTGTCCTTTTGATAAACCATTTGTTTTTAGGTCCAGTTATGGATGGATGCTCAAAAGCATCATTCTAGATACAATGTCCACTAGGTTTATTGGGCCTACCAATCTGAAAATTCTAGCCAGCCTTCCATTGCCAATGGAGGGTCCCAATTTGGGAGTTTCTAAAGCAGAAAACATTAAAAGCCATAAGCTATACAATTTGCTGATCCAGGACAAATATAATTTCTCACAGCACCACCAGCAACATGACTTAAGCAAATTTAAAGTCAATCCCTGTTTTGTAGAAATAGTAGTACATATTCATCATGGCCACTCACTGGTATTTCTTTCTAGGAACAACAATCAAGCATTAATATAAATTACTGAGAGTGCCTAAAAAACAATTTAAACTTCCTGTATAAGAAACAATTATGAAGGTTGCAACCCAACTTTTGCAGAGAAAGGCAACGGTTCAACTCCTTGCTTTCTTTTTTGGTCCAGTAAGATTCAACATACAGGTGCTTTGCTTGGCTCAGAAAGAGAGCAATAAATTAAAATTGTCCTTTTTAGGCTAATCTGGACTGGTGGCCATTAGCTATATATATCTGATAACATATTAGTTCAATTCTATTTTCCTTCAAAAGGTTTGCTTCTCTGATTTATCAAACTAGAACAAAAAGCAATAGTTTGGTTAGCTCCCACAAACTATGGCTATCAATCAAAAGAAACTGATCCTTTAAGAATATCTTTCAAACCCAGTCATGCAGGCTTGATGCAGTAAAATTACAAGAAACTCCATTTCTTTTCCTGTATAACTTCAGTTAAAAAGACATTCCCCAAATCTCTGAAATTTCAGTCTATCTTATAAAGTGGGCTTTAATTATTATTTTACAGCAAGAAGAAATTTTCTAGGACAGCTATCATTCAGTCACTACATTTGTCTTGCATATGTTACTCACATATACATAAGGATGCAACAGCACTTTTTGTACCAACTAAAGTTTTCATTCTTGTCTCTCTTTCTCACAAACACACACACAAACATACAGAAGCTTGCACATATTTTGTAGTCTGTGGCTGCTACCACTGTGTTTTATGCCATCAGAATGGAAGAGGACATGCCTGCTTAAACTCAGGCGGGCATACAGACTCTATTCAACAAGTACTTTCTAAATTACATTGCCCATAAAGTGCCCTCCACTCTTTTATATTCATAGGACTGATTCATCAGGTGTTAGATCTTGAGAGCTAGATGGTGGAGGGGTGCAATCTTGAACCTTGTGTGTTACCAGAGGTGAAGTTTCCTCATTAGCTTTGGTGTTTGGAATGGCTTCCACATGGACATCACTAAGTTCTGTGTCTTTCTCCTTCGTTTCTTTTGGATTCAGATAATCAAGAATACCTGCTCCAAAGGCATCACCTTCAACGTTGACAACTGTCGTGGTCCGGTCCCTGGTCAATCGGGAAAACATGAAAACGTTTTCACTGGTGTTTATGAAATGCATCTGTAAACATTTGCAGAGGCTCAGGCTATCTTTAAAAGCAACAGATTTGAGAAGTGTCATCTGCCACTCTCTATATTAATAGTGATCTGTGTTCAAGACTAAAGACATCAAAAAGCACAGCAAGCAAAAATGCTTTTTAAAAAGCAGACAGCTCTGCCCTATTCTCTGTAAGCAAAATTAAGATCAGAAGCTCAGCCTGAACAGTTTGCTGAAGGAGAATATAGTACTATTCTGTATCCATCAGTCAGTCATTTTTCCTGGCCAGCAAGGTAGGTGTTTCCTTTTTGCTGGAGAACATGATTGTAAAATTGGAGACTGGACCCAAGGCAACTCTTTTTGAGCCCCTGCCTCCAATTTTAAACATAACCCACCAAGGTTTTTTAACCATCTTTCAGAGGAAAAAGAAGCTAAACAAATACTACATCCTCTTTGGGAAGTTTTGAAGTTTCAAGTTTTCTTGGAGCAAAATTCTGTTTCTTGTTTACCATAATTACCATCCTTTTCTTGACATAGGAGAAACATTAACATTCTTTACATTTAATTGGAATGTAATTTTTACAGCAGTTATTGCTGAGCCCAAATATAAATACATATGCCTCAAAATGCAGCCTCTCTTTCACCTCATTCTACAAACAAAAACCCCACTGCAAAATATTTCTCCCCCAAGAAGGAGGAATAAATTTTATGTCATGAGATGCATGGTTTTTAATAGCTAATTTCCTCTGCTTCTCTCCCTCTCAACTTCAGAGAGTTTTTGTGATAATCAGAATGGAAAAAGATGCAAATCAAAAAAAATGGCAGTAAGTTTCTAACTCAACAAGCAATCAAGTTCTGCTGTGTGGTTTGCAACTGCTCTCTTCTTGATGTAAGTACTTTTTAAAGGTTGCCCCACAAGGGATTATTAAGACCCTTGATACTTTGAGAACCACATATTCAAGAGCCAACATGCACACATTTATATACTTACACAATCCAGTCCACAGCCAATATGAGAGAGATGTCATTTGTGGGAAGTCCAATAGCCTCCAAGATAATAGCTATGGTTAGAACTCCTCCAGCTGGAATTCCAGCAGCTCCCACACTGGAAGCAGTGGCAGTAACCCTGTCAATAAAATTATTTTTGGCTATGCTGAAATTTCATATATGTATTAAAATAACACAGAATCATGTGCTAAGTTTATTTTTTGTACTTGGGAATTTTTCTTTCATTCTATACACTGACACCACACATTGGAGATAGACTGTACAACTTGTCATTGTACATCTTGCAAATCAGCTTAATTCTACTTGCATCAAGTTTGGGCGTGCAACTGATCAAAATTACTAAAATGATTCAGAAGTGACTTAATGACATATCTACTTGCTGCTCCCTTTTGCACTGCCACCCACAGCACTGTCAAGCCAAGTATCTCTTTAGGTTCTTATTCTCTACATTGCAATTAACTATAATTTCCTTAGAAAGAGAAAAGTGTGACCCCTTTTAGCGTTTCCCTGAAGGACATAATTCTTAAACGATGCTTCAACCAAAGTGCAATGTGGTAGGGTTAGAAAGAGTCAAATTGTTTCTCTGGTTTTTCTGATGAACCTGAACAACTGATATAATCACTTACAGAATGGTAAAGATCTGTCCAATATTGAGGTCAACGTTGTTCAGTTGAGCAATAAAGACAGCAGCTATACACTGGAAAATAGCAGCTCCATCCATATTCACAGTAGCCCCAATAGGCAGAATAAATCTACTAATCCTTTTGTCTACTTTGTTGTTATCTTCAATGCATTTGATCATTGATGGAAGAGTTGCAGAGCTAGATGTGATCAAGGAAGAAGCACAAGAACGTCAAGTCCAGCATTGTTCCTGCAGCCCAAAATATAAGCATTTGTCTGTCAGCCTAAATAGATAATGTAACATTCCAGATACGTGCTGTTCCTGAAAATTAGGGCAAAGGATTCTACTTTATTCATTTCCAAAACAAATGCCTGAATCTTATGAGAAAAAGTAAAAAGGGAGTTTTATTATACATTTTTATTATTACATCCATTTCAAGTTCTGTTATGCCTGGTTTAAAGAAACATTTTTACAATCAAGCACCTTAGTATTCTCAAATCGTCTCTCTCCCCACCCTGTAAACTACAATAATATAGCCATTAAAACCTTTGCCGTCAAGCTATATTTTACCATATTAGGGACACAGACTATTAGAATTAGAAGAACTTTATTGTCATTGTACAAGTACAAAACTGTGGATGCACCCCAGCAAACTGTTTGCAATACAATAAAACCAAAGCACTTAAAAATGAAGATAAAAAAATAGAGTACCCCACGTCTTCATTTGCAATTTGAGAGTACAATATCTACGAATATACACAAAATATACATCCAACACTTGCCAAGTATAATACACAAGAGATGGATTGTTAATATGTTATTATACATCTGAATGGATATTGAGATTTCACATCTTTTTCACATCTTAATAAGGTAGTGACTTGTGTTTATTTGCGGTTCGGATGGCTCAGGAAAGAAGCTATTTGTTAGTCTAGTGGTGTGGGTTTTATTGACCTAAAGTGCCGTCCAGGCGTAGCAGGTCGAAAAGATAATTGCCAGGGTGTGAGGGTCTTCTATAATGGCCTGGAATTTGCTTGGCAGTGGACCTGGTTAAGTCTTGCAGGAGAGGCAGAGGGCAACCAATGTTCTTTTGAGGTGTGTTATAACGTCTCTGTTACGTTTTCCTTCCTCAGCTGTGAAGCCTGCATACCACACACCCAGACAATATGTCAGAGTGCTCTCCACGGAGATCTACACTCCATTCTAAAAGTCTGCCTTACATTTTCATAAATGTAGAGTCCCTAGTTTTACAAGAAAAGCTGAGTTACTATATTACTCTAAATTCAAACAATGTCATCCTCACTTCAGAAATAGAAGCAAAAATCTACCAACCTGGAACAAGTAGCAAATGCTGTGGTGAAAGGAGTTATAAGTCCTAACAGAAAAGTGAAAGGGTTTTTGCGTGTAACTGCAAAATAAATAAGTGGTAAAATAATCCCTCCATGAATAATATGGCCAAGAATTGATGCAAAAATGTATTTTCCAAGGCTTGTCACCAGCAGCATAATGTTATCCATTTCCACAATCTTGCTTCCAACTAGAAATGTAATGCCAAGTGGTACATACCTGAAAAGAAAGCACCAAGTGTTACATTGAATGCTAAATAACATTTTAATTTTTGACAGAATGAAAATGAAAATGTCAGTGATTTCTGAAACCCACATTATGGGCCTCAATAAAGAATAAACATCAGATTGTCATACAAAATTTCCCTCAGTAAATTGATGTTTTATCTCTTTTTCTGTTATGGGACATTCATCTGCACATTTGCTACTATCCTTGAGAACCATTAAATTGAACGAATTAAGGAATCTGCAGTGAATACAAAACAAGTATTTCATATTCAAAGGTTAATGGTGTGAATGAGGACTATTTTCATAAATAATGACTTAAGTAATATGTTAGGGTGAGCAGAGAAGTGAATAGTATAAAAAATGATCAAATCAGAAGAGTTAGTTTTAAGCTTTTGGGTTGAACATATGTAAGTTGAGATTTTGTTCAGTGGACAGAGGTTGCTTTTGAATATGGAATGACAGAAGCATGTGAGAAATGGAAATTTAACACCTTTATTGTGGAGATTCTCCAGGGCAAAAAAGCACCAGAATTACCTGACTTCTAGTTCTTGGTCTGGGGAATTTGTGCAGTGACACGATGGTTTCAATGACAAACCAACTGAGTGGCAATGAAAAGCAGAGTTCCAACCACGGTTGCTCTTCTAGCAGAAGCCATGAATGCAGAAGGACTCCGAAATAATGAACCTGGCCATTCAGATATAATACTGGTACTGACAGATAGCTCTAATGTCCAAATAGCAACTCATTTGAGTTCAGCTTAGTCTGTTCTCTCTCATTCAGATTCTTACAGTTTCTAGAAATTTGGATAGGATGTCAATCTACATCTTCCTATGCCCCAGAAGTCACAATGTAAAATTGGTATATCATCAACACATTGATTATATCACACTCCAAATGCCAAAAAAATCACTTCTGTGGCACTTCACATATAACATGCCATTGGGCCTATCTGGCATACCCCATAATCGACTGAACGAACAAAACCACTGCAAAACAGGGCCTGCAGTCTCAGATTCTTGTAGGCCAGCCAGTAAGATACTATGGCTGGTTGCATTGAAAGCCATTGCTTGCAGTGTTCCAAAGTCTTTTAAGTTTTTACTAATGCAGATCTTTTAATCAGCATTCAATAATTTCAAAAATTATGCAAATGCTCTCAGTGTCAAGCCAATGTCACAAATCTAAAGTGGTTAGAATAAAAAATAAAAGGAAGGTGTCTAATTAAAAGAACTTCCAAAATGCTCACCCAATTTTAAAGAAAAAAATAAGTTTCTATATGACAACAGTCGTAGGAGACCCAACTAAAAATATTTCATCGAGTCTGGCTACCACTTTCCTATCCTATTCAGGAAAGCAGAAAACTTATTTTTTATAAAGCAACACCTGAAGGTCTCTCTGAAATGGCAGTGGTAGGGTGTGAAGTGGAGTGAATTTGCCAGAGTCCCAAGGGACCTTCTTGCACAATTTCAGCTTCCACGATTCTTTCATTCTATCGAGATTTTATAGGACAAACTACAAGTCCTGCCCATGAACTGGCCTTTTCAATTCCAGTATTGAATCAGAAAAGAAAAAAGCTGCCATGTGCTAAATATTCAAGTCAGTTGCACAAGGGACATGAGAGAAATCCAGGCCTTGACCGGTCAATAGCCTATCTACAACCCTCTTGAGTCAATATATATCAAGGGAGAGAGGGCAGTTGATTGATTTAAGCTGCTCATTTTTCTATATCAACTTTCCATGTCACACTGGCAGAGGGAAGTTAGAATTAGTTGATTTGGCAAAACAGGGTTTATGTCTTTCCTAGAAACAAGGGTTCTGAAGCCCAACTGGTAATTCTGTAAAATTCCATGAAAATGGTGTTCTACATATTACATAAGTAATAAATGGGTAATTCAAAGAAGCAAATGCTACTGAATACAGCAAGAGTGTTGAATAAGCATATTTAGACTTGTACAATTAAAACCCAAAAGATATGGAAACGTGTTATTAATATAGCCACACAACCAATAGGGTTGCAAATGAAATCCAACTACTGAATATATCAACTGCACTTTTAATTACTGAATAGTTATGTTTCCTGTAATGTAACCAGCAGGCATTTTACTGTATTTCTGAGCATCTTTTTCAATGAAGAATTTAGTTTCCAGATGAGCTAGAGAAGTATAGACTTTCCCCACAAGAAAAGGTCTACTTGATATTTGATTAAATCGTTTTTACTACAATACTCCTCCCAAGTATGAAATTAGTGGTTCGTACTCCATGCTTGATAAAGGGAGGTATATAATAAACATGCTGAATATTCCTCCTTAATGTATTGAATATACCACCTTCTATTAGACCTTAGATTCTGCTAGACAGTCAATCAGCTGGTAATTGTCCCTCTCAAATTAGATGCTACAGATAATGAAGACCTTTTAATATAGATGTTAGAGTTGAAGAGGATAGTGTGTGTCGTAAATCGTATTTTAAACTGCCCCAATACTGGGAAGTTTTTTTCAGATTGCAGTATTATTATGAACACTCACCACATAATCCAAGATACTAAGACCATGGTTGCCTCGTTGAAAGAATTAAAGAAACGAATGAGTTCTTCTCCTTCAGGTCCAAGTTTTTTCAAAGCTACTCCCAAAACCAGAGCAAAGAGCACAAGACCCAGAATATTCATTCCTTCAATTTCAGTGCCAATGGGGAACTGTAAATGAGATATAGTCATACTGTTAAGTGTTTTAATGTGGTGTGCCAATTATATGAAGCTAGATCTCTCTTTCGCTATTAATTGCAGTTAACAAATGAATGGAAGCAGCATTCAGAATAGGACAAGAGAAACCCACGAGAAACAATCTTTTCTGTGAATGCAGGTGTAATCTTTTGACAGAAGAGATAATTTTCATAAGTCTTCAGAATGAAGACATTAGATCCTCATTATTTACCATATTGACATAGAGCTAAAAGCATTGTGTATTTAAGATTAATACATTATTTATACTTATAATGTAAATTTTTTACAACACAAGGAGCATTTCAATTTGATCAATTTGGAAGGAGGAAATATCATTTTACCTAAACTACTTGTTTATTCAAAGTGGCCCTTGATACCATCTAGTTATCTTCAAATACTTTGTGTGGGCTACAAAGGCAAATAATTATTTCCACAACATTTTACGGGCAGGAGAAACATATCTCATATATTTGCTGACTGAGGATAGGCTTGGGGAATTTGAACTAAAGGAACTGAAACACACATTCAAGATCATGTCTACATAGAACCTAGGCATATAAAATTCATACAGTTTGGGAGTGATAGGGAGAACTATATTACATATTCCTTTCCACATTTATATTATCTACCAAGTAAAAAGAGATAATGAACTGTAAGAATATAGTTTGAATAATTTGTTAATAGGAATTAAAGGGACAACATTGAATAGCTATCCAAAAGATTAAAGAAGAGAAAAAAGCAAGTAACTATGGCAAAGAATTACTGTACACAACATTTATGTTATTGTCATATCGCTGAATACATATATCTTTGAGTTTCTCTTCTAATGTTTCTACCACAAGTGACTATTGTCCATGCATAGGATTATCAGGATAGATTTACATTCTTCCAAGCTGATTCTAGTAATTGCTCAACCATGATATAGTATTCTTTCTATTGAGATCCTGTTCAGACTTATGAACTTAATTTAGATATATTGTGTACTGTCTTTCAGGTATAATTAACAAATGATGTTAATGAAAAGTTCAAAAGGTCTTTAGAATAATAAACTTGTGAAGAAGATACAGCATTAATTGAAGAGCTTTAATCTGAATATTTTGACATTATAATAATTACTTTGGGACACCTGCAAGCACGACCTCCGCTCCACTCCTCAGATCCTCTAAATCATGCAAAGGATTGAAGATGTTTTCAATTCTTCTGTCTATGCAAGAAGGTATTCCATCTGATTATTTCTCCAAAACCCCAGAAAAAAATTAGGAATGTTTTTTTTTTTTTTTTGAGCTGGCACTACTCTGGAACCTATCTCTGACTTTGAATGCAAATATTTACTGTTCACTGTGGCTGTCTGACTTTAGTAATGATTGTGATGTGAAAAGGAGTTTATTTATTTATTTAGCATATGGCAAACACATGGACTCATAGTGGTTCAAATGTTTATGTCCCAGCCATTCAAGGACAGGGTAGTCTATGCTGAAAAAATCAGGTATTGGGCCAGTGTAAGCTCTTGATGGACATTAGGACACACGATGATGGATATTTGTCGAGGAGCATCACAGTCACATTGAGGGGTAGAGACAAGACCCCACTTAAACAATGAGTCCTGGCAGACCCCATGTTGGATATGGATCCTGTTCAGAGTTGACCAATGCTGGCGCTGAAGGTCAAAACCTGGCACCTTTTGTGTAGAATCAACCACGTATCTGGCCGTTCAGCAGCCCATTTGGCTTTCCACTGTGTGCTGATGTCACAGTGAAAAGGAGTAAAGCTCTCCAATTAAAAGCTCCTCATCTCTGAGGACCTGAGGGAATGACCCATCTCTTCCATCTTGCAGAAAATGCTTGACAACACCATAATCTTCAATAATTTAGAGGAAGAGTCTCTACAAAGTCACAAGGTAAGAAGATATTTTGGTAATTTCCTCCTTATCTAGAATAATCTATAATGCTATCCCATATAGTTTATTAAGAAGAATGGACCCTTGACAGATAGGTCAAGGGATCCTATAAGTCCTGAAGTTAGTTCAGAAGTTAGTGGCCATTATGATTGTAACACTACTTAAGACTTCTGTAAACAAAGTGCTGTATTGGAAAGAACCAGGGAATTTCTCTGGTTAAAACTATGGTGTGGTACAATGCTATACAAACAAAATATAATATTCCTAACAAAGATACAAAACTATCTGGTTCCTAACATTACTAACAACAAGAATTTGCAAAATAGAGATTCCCCGAGTAGAAATGGGAAAGATCCTGTTATTTCTTCTTCAACAATGAAACAAGGAGACAAAGCTCAGATTATGCCACTCAGTCAGGTGGAGAGGACTAGAAATAATCCCCCGCTTCTGACTTCAATGTCACTGAAAGTGACACTGTTCTAAAGTTCAAAGTGTCAACAACTTCAAAAGAGATGATTTTTACAAAGCAAACATATACACTAGAGAGAAAAACTATCCTCAAGCAGGCAACAGCAACCCAGAACTCAAGGGCAGCCTAGCAATATCATGCTATGTTTCTGAGCTACCCAGATAATTTCATATAGCAGTGCAATGCTAGGTGCCAAAATGAGAGAATTCCACATTGTTAAACATCCAAAGGCTACAATGCACTCTTATGAGAGAAAATAAAGAGAACAATAGTTTCATAGTAGTGCTACAGGTTGGGGGCCTAGTTAATACATCCCCTCACAGTTCCATAGTTATTAATGCCAAGATTTTATAAGAAGAGCTGTTGGTGAGGGTTCTTGGAGGCATGATTCGACAAAATAATATGAATAAGCAGGAACCATGCTGTTCAAGTTAGAGCAGCAAAGCATAGGTAACCATATCATGACCTGGAGGTAGATCTAATTTCACAGATGTTCTCATGGATCGTATATTGAGAAAATGGATCCTGGTGGAACTGGCAGGAGGACCACTTCATACTGCCTCCCTCAAGGAAAGTAACAGACAGCTGACAATTGTAAGTTAATGAAAGTCTCTAGAGAGAAAAAGATACCATTTCTGCCTCCAAACCTATCTTATTCTGGCCCAAACATTCATTGATATGGACTGTTTTGTTTCCATAATGTTTTCCCTCCATTGCAACTCTTGTTGCCAAGACCAGAAGCGGAGAGTGATCACAGTTATTTGGCCACTAAGCAGAGCTGTATGTTCTAGACTGGTAAGATTTTTTTTCTGTGGGTTTTCAGTTTCAGAAAGGGCAAATGCCTTAATATGGAAGCCTCTTGTCAATGGAGATTTTGGGCAACTACAAGCCTTTGAAGATTTGTAATGATTTTACCAGCAGAGGGCTCATTTTGCCAACTCTTATTGGAGTGAGGTTACCATGCACAGAAGTCTCACTCTTCTTTGTCAAGTACAAGATGAAAGGTGGGATATAATGGTAATATAATGAACAAGAAAGTATCCAAGGACTCAAGATTGCACAAATGATCTCAGTGCACAATTCAGAGGTTGCCTCGTTAATTTTTTCCTTTTTTTAGTCTCTGGTTTGTTACTTAATATTCCACGAAGGAACAAAAATAATGTGAATCATATAACCCTAAAGTAATACTGTAAAAATACTGCTTCTGTTGTGGATTTTGGTTTTCCCTCTGGGTCAATATAATTTTTGCTTCATGCATAGTTAGAAGATGGAACAAAAGTGTAATCCTAAAACAAGCATTTATGTACAAACAAAAATATTTCATAAAATAATTGTTTCCTTACCTTTTCAATGGTGGCATTCCCAAGGGAGGCATTTATTATTTCTTTATAATCAACAATGTACTGTTGATGAAAAATAATGTTTTGATTACATACATATCGCAAGAAAGCTGCTCTTGCTATACTCAAGAATAAGCGATTTTTTACAAGTTAAAGCCTAAGTGCTGACTTCTCAATGTGGAACTACAATTCCCATAATCTCTCACCACTGGTTTTATTAGCTAATGCTGACAGGATGTGAAGTATATTAATATTTGGAAGTCCACATGTTATCCATTCCTATTGTCTGGACATTTTTCTTCTGTGCTTATTTTTTCCCATTCCCATTTCAACATTCCCTGAGGTACAAACTTGGGCATAATCATTGAAAGGAATGGGATTTAATTCTGAATAAAATAAATAAATAAATAAAGGCAATAAATCCTTTGAATTGATACTAAGGATTAATTCAGAAGCATGTATACTGAGTAACTTTAACAAAATCATTACTTACCCTGTCAATGGTAACATTGTCAATGGTTGCATTTCTAACAATGACTTTATAATCAGTAGCATACTGTAAACAGAAAACATTGGTTTTGTTAATATTTGTGGCAGAATTTAAACAAATATATGGGTTAAAACTATATGACTTGAAAAATGTATTTCTGGATTTTTTAAATGTGAAACTGAGAACTATAACATCATTGGTAAAGTTATAGATCCAATTTGGTCATAATTTTTTTGAACATACAACAATGTTGCTTATAACATGAAAAACTTGTGCCTGTGGACTGTTAAAGACTTCCTACATATCTGAAGCATTTTGGTAGGACGAAGGAAAGCATTCAGTCATCAGGAACTGTCTCTTTATATTACCGCATTAAGCTAGGAACAAAAGAACAGGCAGTAAAGAAATACTGCATCCAAATGAAGCAACACCAGCAAAAGTTCCCACACAATCTATATCTGATTTCATTTTTAAAATACTTCTTGGCATTTTGGATTGCCGCTCATACAGCTAATCATAGAACCAAGGATTTCCTATCACCAAAAATGGAACGGGATCAGCTGAGATTCAAGTGCCAGTAAAACTGCAGATTAAATGTGAGATTCCATAAGAAGTCTGCAGCACTTCTAACAGAGCTTGCAGGTGCCAGTGAAGACAGCAACATATATTTAGGCCTGTTAGATTCCAATATTTGTTGCAAAGGACTGTAACTTATTATAGGACTATATTTTATTTTCTAAAATAAATTTCAGCAAAATTTATAAAGCACATACTTCAAAGGCTAATCTTTAGTTTGTGAGACTGCGACCCATAAATCTTTCTGGTCAGAATAGTGACTGCCTAAGAACTCCTGGCTGTTTGGGACAATGTTTGGGACACCACCTGCATGACACAATGAAATGTGAACAACTTACAAAGGGAGAAAGAGAAACTCAATCTTAAGCAGTGGAGGAACAGGGGAAATAGATGGCACTTTTATTAGTGGGATTAATATCTAATCATTAAGGTTCTGTTTCAAAAACACCATGGAATTTAAATTGAACAATAAAAAGGATGTAAACTGGCAGCAAGAGATCTACAGAGGTCATCTCTCTGAGCTTTTTATATTTTACAATTCCAGATTAATGGTTCTTACTCTGGCAAACATCTTCTATGTTTTATTGCCTCCCAGTTTTATAGAGAATGCAGAGGTAAGTCTTTGAAAGGCATCAGAAACTGCTTGAATATTTTTGTACAGAAATATTTTGTTATATAGGTTGCATATTTAGTTCATATGGTTAAAAAGTTAAGTCCCCCCAAAAATGGGAAAACAGTTTTCATATATACGAAAGATGCCATGAAAAGGTCATAAGGCCAAATTATTGCACAATCAAAAGCTTCTTATCAAGGATTCAAGCATCATATTGCAAACTCTTCCATTACCCTTGTTCAGTATTTTGAATGTCCTCCATAAAATTGGAGTATTGGTTTAGATACTCTTATAATCCTGTGTAGATTGACTCTTGTAAAATACATTTTTGTACTAATTATATCCTGCAAAGGATCACATTATAGAAAATCAAACACTTGTTGACTGACATATCAGAATCCAGAACAGATTTTTAAATAGATACTACACAGGATAATTACCGATCGAAAGGCTGCAACAATGAGATTTGATGGAATCAAATTTCTGAAAAAAAAAAATAGGAGTTGATAATAGTTTATAATCTTAATTGTTTGTACATATAGTACATATAAAATATTCTGTTTTTTTAAGATTTAGCATTAGTTCATCATTAACAAGGCAGAGTGCTTTACTACATCAGCATTTTTAGACCTTAATAGACACACTTGCCTCAACAGCACATTTCAAAGAACTTACAAATAATTAACAATGTTATTAATAACTAATTTCTTCAGCGGTCGCATGACACTTCCCACAAAATGTACTAAACTGCAGAAAGTACAATCCATGGGCAGTAATAGCCCCCAAAAAAACAGTAAATCCGAGAATGATTTCAATTAAAAATGCAAAATAATTTTAATTTCAAAATTAATCAAAATTAATTCAAAAAAATCAAAATTCAAAAAGACAGAAATATTTGTTTTCCCTATTTTATTTTTGGGGATTAGTTTTTTTAAAGTAGTGAGTACTTAAATATTGTTAAGTACATTAAATATATTTCTAACAGATATTTTATAGTTCTGTACTATTCTAAGGTCTAATGTATACAGGACACAACAACATAGTACAGTATAGAAATCAAATATCAAATCTGTAAAGCATTCATAGAGGTATGATATCTAATAAGCAAAGTTCAATTCAAAATGAAAGCCATGTATTATTAGAAATAAATAATTTTATTTCAGTCAACAACCAGTTTGAAACGAGGCAGGAAAAAGATACAACTATGAAGAAATGGCATACTTAAGTATAAATAAAATAATGCAGCACTGCATTCTATCAAGATTAAAATTAAAATTAATTAAGAACCAGATGAGAACCATTTTGGTATAGTGGTTAAGATGCCAGACTCGAAACCTGGGAGGCACTGGGATGGGGGGCTGTGAGTTTTAATCCTGCCTTAGGCACAAAAGTCAGATGAATGGATGACCTTGGGCCAGTTACTTTCTCACAACCCTAGGAAGGAGGCAATGACAAGGCACTTCTGGAAAACCTTGGCAAAAAGACTGTAGGCGCTAGTCCAGGCAGTCTCGAGAATTGAACAGAAGAAGAAAAAAACAGAGAATCACAAAATGAATCGTAGATGAAGTCCAAATCCAGGTACTGAATCTATGGGATAGTAAATTAGCAACATAAAAATAAGGTACACTATACAAATCCTAATAATCTAAAACATGGATAATTAATTACAGCCAGGAATTTATTCATACAAAACTGAAGATTAATGGAATAGATAGATAGATATTGCTCATATAGAACAGCAATCAGTTGTCTCTGCACATCCATAACTGTTACACAGAACTTTGTTGTATTATGCATAAAAAGGCTTTTCTAAATTAACATAATGTAACATTTCTTAGACCAATCTGGAGCCTCTGACAACAAAGGGAAAGTAAGCTTTCGTTGGATATCTTTGTAAAATTAGCAATCTAACAGAGCAAGGAAAAGAGATTCATCACCTAGTGAACCATCACTCGAAAAGAAGTTGCTATAATACACTCTAACCAAAGGCTGTATAAATCTACAGTGTGAAGTTATCTCTTGGTTCACATTGTCCATGTCTAAATCTTGTAAAATCATCAAATTAACTCTCAAATCTTCAATAAGTGAAGTAATAATGCAGCAAAATTGCAAAAAGGGATTCATACATTGCCTGCATTCATACAACTTACCGACCTTGGTCAGGTAAAAATCCAGTTGAGGCATTTGCATAAGTATGTTTAGGGTTGGTTGCACTTGGTTAATTTTTTCATGCCTGATATAATTCCACCTTGTTTGATTACTCGTGCAATCAGTGCATTTAGTGAAGCTAGATAATGGGTTGATTTAGTAGACAAATTGAGAGTATTGTTTGAATAATAATCTGTTCAAGTCCTGTCAAGCAGGATTAGGAAATAACCCTTGACTATGTCCATAATTGCAAAGTGTACCACCATAGAAATACTTCATAGAAAACCATGCTATAACATAGTAGAAAATACCAGAAGGCAAATAAAACTCATCAGAGAGATTTAACTCAGTTCTCAATCAACTTCCAAATATAATTTCTGAATTAAAAACCTGATTTGCTGTAAGAGTAGGGTGCATACTGAAAAGTTGCTCCTGAAAAGGATAAAAGGGCTGCCATTTGCCCACTCCAAGAGCAAGCTGAATCCTGCAATATCCTGCCCTAATGTTTTAACTTCAAATCAGTCCCATGCACCCCAAACATCACAGAAAATGCACCTGCAGAATAAACAGCTCTAATCTGGTGTCAAGTCTGTATCAAAGATTAGAGGCTAATTCTATAAACACTGCTGGGAATAGAAGCTTTCAGGTCTGTTGTACTCAGAATAAAGGGAACCAGAAAGATTGGTGGAACAAAAAGAGGATCCATTGTCTGAAGCACAGTTAAGCTGCCTGATCTCCAGTTCTATACTTAATTCATGCTATATGAACTTTCCCATAACCATCAGGAAATGCTAAAGTCCACAAGTGTCTAGACAACTGCATTTATCAGCAATTTGGAACTTTACTGATGTTTTTACCTGTATTATTAATGAGTAGAAAATTTAGATATTTCTAAAAATAAGGCTTTCTTGTAGACTTCATCTTTATTCCATGGTATTTAAATTAGACCATTCCTATTATTCTTAGAAAACCTAACATCTTTGATTACAATTTCTACCAATATCCTAAGCAAGCCCATAATAAAATATTTTAGCAATGTCCCATTTTCATGCTGATATTTTTTATTTCAGAAATCTATTATTTGATTTTGTTTTGCTTCATTTACAACAACATTAATCTGGAGGCCATATTTGCTGGAAGTATCACTATGGTTGACTAAAGAACTGACGATAAAATTATATGCAAAGATTTAGAGAGCTACAAGATACAAGCAAGGTCTACTTTAATCTCTTTCAGCCTTGTGCAAATCAGAACAGCAAAGTTTCCCATGTCTCACATTTATTTGCTTACATTTGTACCATTAACAATCATTCTTTGCTAGAGACTCAGCTTATGGGGATGGAAACAAACAACCCCAAGTTTTTTGGTCCTTTAATTTGTTTTCTCTTCTTAATTTGTCCTTTGTTTTCTTTAATTAGATTTCTGATAAAGTTATTTGTTAAACAGGTAACACATTACAAGTCCATTTTAGCACTAAGACAACCCTAGCTATTTTTTTCATACACTAGCGGAACCTTTTTATTCCCTTTGTATTGTTTTATTCAACTATTGTAATATACCAGTAGTACATAGCATTTTGCAAGCTTTGTTTTAAGTAAAAACAACTGATCGACCTAGCTGGTTACAGGAAGCCTTCAGAGTAAATTGCAAATTAATTGGCTAACTGTCATTTTGCAGAGTGAGATGGGCAATATATAAATTTGTTAAATTTATACAAATTGTACAATTTCCCCAAGGGAATTTACTTTGTAATGGCCTTGGTGGTATGGAACAACTGGCCTCTGGTGCTACACCTGGTATGCCAACAATCAATCTTCCCCAAGTCTTAACATTGTTTTGTTTAAACAGGTGTTTGGAGTATAACTTTTAACTCTGATATGATATTTTGACCTTGATCCAATTCATATCTAGGAGATGCTGGCACAAGCAAGAGTTCTAATAAGGTTGGAGCTTGATGCTATAGGAGATGATATGCCTGTCTCCAAAGGGAATTAGTCTTATCTCACTCTTTCTTCTCTCCCATAGGAAAATACAATCAGCTGAAATGTGGGTAACTATCCTCCCTTTTTGGCGGCAGCTAATGAAATAAGGCAAGTAAATTCTGAGTAAAAAGATAAGGCACCAGGCATTTTCTTTGGTGACTGATTTGTCCTGAGAGAAAGACCAGAACAGCTGTTAGTGGAGTTATCTAATTTCTACTGATACAGTTCCCAGTTTCAGCCAGTCATTCTGAATTATCAGGAGTTTTCAATTCTTGTACCAATTTTGTGTCACAAAAAGTCAGGCAGGCAACATGTTGGGCACCTTATTCATGTTGGAATTGAGCATCTGTTGAAAATAAAATGCCCCCCAAATTAAATCCTGCTTGTTATTATGAAATGTTCTCTATTTTTTTAACTTTTACTCTATGATCTCTCTTCTAAGTTTTAAAGAGCAGGATGGAGATGAATTATTTTAGTTCACATTTTGACATCAACTTACTAAATATATATGCAGCATCCAATATAAAACCCCATAGTTATCTTTCAATTTTTACTACTCTGAATTTTGTACAGCAATTCTCCAGCAAAGAATGTATTGAAAAATATGCATACCCAAGAAATTGTAGTTAAAAGTCCTGTACTTTTTAAATTTGATGTTTACATAGTGAGCCATATATTGACAAGGATATGGGATAAAAATAATTGCTTCAAAAAAAATAACATTTGTAAAAAGAAAATAAACATGTTGGTATTTAAACTTTATCCTACAAAGTACCTTAAATTTAACTGTTTTGATTTACAGAGGATTTCTCCATCCATATACAAATAAGTATTGTTTGTTGGCAAGCTTATTCTCTAAGTGCCATAAAACAAAAAAAAAAGGTTTATTCTGGGCCAATACCATGTTTAGTAATCATCATTTAACTAATCATGATATCAAGCAGGATTTGATATCATTTTTAATTAAAAACTTAGGGTATACTTAACCACCCTCAATGCAAAAACTACACATTCTAAATCAGTGGTTTCTGACCTGTTTTATGTACAAGGAGTGAGCTGTGCTCATATTGCTCCTACGCTTTCAGTTGTAGAGTCTGGTTGTATTTTGTTAATTGATTGGGAAATCAAAACAAATAATGACAAATCAAATTAGCAAGGGATCATCCATTAGATGCTTATTCTCCCCAACCCAATCCTACATCCTCTTAAGTAACTCAACAGATAAGCAATCCATAACGTCTGCAAAGTAACTCTAAGTGATGAGTAACCTGAATGGGAGGCTATATAAGGGCAGGACATAAGCATAATTTTGCTGAAATAAACTGAAGACTTTTGTCAACCAAAAAAATTAAAGATTAACATAGCGCACAGCTTTCGACAGATTGAGTTTTCTCAGATACAAAGATTCTACAAAAGCCTAAATGAATTCCCATGTGGGACTTTTGTACAGAAATGTTACTGATTGCATCAGTAACCCTTGACTTTGAAGGACCTCTGTTTACATTTCTCTTTTCCCCCAATTCCTGCATAGAAATCTGTAAACTGAAATTATGCCTCTGCCCCATGAAATGGTCTCCAAGCCTTTAAACTTTATACAGCACCATAACGCACCTGTTCAGTCAATGCTGAAGCACCAAAATCTGCATGTTATCAGGCATTTTAATTTCCTGAGCGTATATTGGCCACCTTTCAGGAATCGTATTCCCAAATCCTTATTCAGGACCATTACTCATCTTTGGCGAGTATTTCATCAGCTTCAAGTTCTTTGCAAAGCAAAGATGGCATACGTCCTAATTTCTAACTTCATACTAATAAGCTCATCGGCAGGGGAGAAAGAAAAAGAGAGAGAGAAAGGAAGGGGTCAATGGAATCTAAAAGCATCAGGCAGACCTGGAGGTAAGAAAGGAAACAAAGAGGAATTTTCAAAAGCCAAGTATCCCTCAGGCACTTTGGATCCTAACTCCCATCACTTCTCCACACAGTCGCAATATGAAGACTATGAAAGTTGCATTTCCAAAAGCGTGTGTGTGTGTGTGTGTGTGTGTGTGTGTGTGTGTGTACACACCAGCCTCGCTTGCCTCCCACAAGGGAGCAAAACCAGCAAGGCAGGAATCATCCCATGCTCAGGCAGGACGGCTCCGATTCCGCCTCTTGACTTCCTTACCTTGCCAGGTCCAGGAAAGAGTCCACCGTCTCCTTGTTGGTGGGCATGGCGCCATCCAAGCCCAAGTCTTTGCTGTTGAGCTCCCCGGAGCCCACCCCGGGTTTGATGATGAAGGCCAAGGCCACGGCCAGCGCCGAGGCGATCAAGGTGGTAACCAAGAAGTAGGCCACGGCGATGCCGCCCAGCTTGCCCAGGGACCGAGTGTCCAGGCTGGCTGCCCCGGAGACCAGGCTGCATATCACCAAGGGCACGATGATCATCTTCAGCATACGGAGCAGCATCTCTCCCGGAAAGGCCAAGTGGGTGATCTGAGCCCGGGTGAGCGGCATTTGCCTCATCAGGGCGCCCATGGCCACCCCAACCAGCACGCCGGTTACGGTCAGGATCACGAGGCAGTTTCTCCTCAGGAACCGCCCGAAGCTCCGCAGCTGGAAGAGCTTCAGCCGAGGCCGCTTCCCTCCTCCTTCCTCTCCACACTCGAAGCCGGTGAGCACCGTCGGCTCCACCAAGCCGTTCCCAAGGCTCTCGGTGGGCTTCTCCATCGCCGGTCGGCTTCGGCTGGCGGGAACCGGTCTCCCACCCGAAATCAGAAAAAGCGCGCGGACCAAACTGCGGCCCGGGAAAGAGGCGCTTGGCCGGGCTCGCAGAGGAAAAGGCTCGCTCCTTCCAACCGCCGCGTGCCCTCACGCCGCCGCCGAGCGCCCTTTTTATGCACGACGCGCCCGCTCACGCACGCCCTGGAGCGCGAGGAAGGCGGCCAGAAGCGGTGGCGGCGCCCTCCCACTCGAGAAGGCTGATGCAAGGCGAAGGCGCTCTGGGCTCAGCTCCGGCCATTCCTCCCCCCCCCCTCCACANGGGGGGTGGGTGGGTGTGTGTGTGTGGGGGGGGGTGTTTCCAGCGAAAGGGGCGCGCGCGCTTGGCGAATGAGCGCGAGGGAGGAGCGAACTGGCGAGGGCGGTGGGGGCGGGCGGCACCATTCATTTGGCACCGTCCGGCCGAGAATCCACCCGGGGCGGGGGAAAGGGGTGTGTGTGTGTGTGTAGGTCTCCTTTTGGAGTTTTGTTTTAGCAGCGTCCGCTTCGCCTGCCCGCCTTTTGCCCTAAATGCCGAGCACCGGTCAGAAAAGCACCGGGCCGGGAGCGCGCGCTGGTCGCAGAATAACGCAGAACCCTCGGTGTGGTGCGCACTCCGGACCGTACCACTTCGGGTTCGAAGGAGGAAGCGGTTCTGAACTTTTCTCTCCGCCTCAAACGGTCCATGAAAAAGAAACAAACAAACAAACTAGTGAAAGAAATAATAGTTCACCTGCCGTATTGGCCTCGCCGGGGAAATGGCTCAACTAACCCAAGACAAACGGCCCGGCGTGTTTTCTGCCTCCCGTGATCCGAAATGGCGCGATCCTTTTGTAAGGAGACCCTTCCGTCGGCCGGTCTGAGGGGAACGCGAAGCTCGATGAAACCGGATGCCTCTTCGGAGCGGCGGCGGCGGCGGCGGCGGCGNAGCTCGATGAAACCGGATGCCTCTTCGAAGCGGCGGCGGCGGCGGCGGCCCCGCTACATCATGTAGCTCGGAGGACCGAAGCCGCACTTGGGATTGACGGCCCTCCAGACCGAGGGACAGCCTCGGAAAGTCTGGGCCTCCCATCTGTGACAGGCTGCAGTGCCAACCGCCAGAAGCAGGTAGAGGTACACCTGCTTCGATGCCTCATCCCTCTGGGCTGCAGTGGGACCCACGAGATGCCAGGCTGCCGCCTGCAGGCTGAGAAAATGGGAAAGCTGCCTCGTGGGTGGGCGGGTGATGGCAGCAGGGAGCGGTTCCCCTGGTTTTGTTGCAGCAGCAACCAATCACAGAAATGGATAGCTGTCCCTTGCAGTCAGACACCCCCATGGGAAGTAGCCAGGCCTGCTCGGAACAGGTGCTTCTTTTCCCTCACCACCTGGGCATCCTGCTAGAGAGAACGGGGCCTGCAATCTTCCAGGCCAAAGGGTCTCTCGCCAAGGGAGAAAGGTGAGGTTGCAGCAGCTCTTGCTCCTTGTTTCAGCTTTCCTACAGCCAGGGGCAGAAGCACCTGCCAGCCCAGTCCTTGACCCCCCCTATTTCCTCCAGGGGCCTGCTAATGCACTTTATTCTGCCAAGGATAAACAGAGAGAGCGAACTATTCTTTTGCCATCTCTGGCTGCTGGCTAAAATTACTTGGTGAGGGGCTGTCATTGGTCCTCCATGGAAATGAGAATGTGGTAGCTGGAGAGAGTTCCCTTCTTCCCGGTGCATTACATGGATAGAGAAAAGACCGACATAAGAAAGGCCGACCTTGCTGAGTTGCTGGCTTCAGTGGTAGTTTCAAGGAATAGCTCGAGTTTATTCCCTATCCTTCCAGGCAACATGGCAAGTAGATCTAACTATTGCTCTGACTTGCAGTGAGCTCTACATGAGCTTGCCCTTCAAGAATTATCCAAAAATGTCAACTGGTACAAAATAGAACGATGCAATCAATTATGTTTGCCTCTGGTCAGATATGTTACAAGTCTATTGCACAGCTGCATTGGTTACAAGATTGTTTCTTGGTCCAATTTAGGTGCTGATATTGACCTTTAAAAACTACCCAGGCATGAGGGCGGCTGATTTGTGGGACTACCTTTCCCTGATTTCATCCACCTGCTCCAGCGTATCTTAACAGAATGAACACGTGGTTCTGTTTTTCCAGAGAGCTATGTTTGGCAGACCCAAGGCAGTAGGCCTTTTCTGCTATGACTCTCCATGCTGTGAGAGTCAGCAGAAAATCCAGTTGCCTCTTGAAAAAGCACCTTTAGGGCAACCATGTCCTGGATGATGAGAATCTTCATAGACATTCTCCATGCTGTGGAATCCACCCTGCCCCGCTCCCAAAATGAAAATGGACTCCACCTCTAAGTTTTCCAAGGTTCCCCAACACCTGATTTATTTTTTTTTATTTTTTTTATACTTTTTAATGCTTTTAGTATTTGCTAATGATAAGAATTTTAGATATTTATTGTTTTTTTTAATTGGATAGTGCCCAGAGTCACTCTTCTGCTTATGAGAGCAGCTATATAAAGTCCTCTTACTCCCAACCATTTCATGAGCATGTGAAGTTACAATGGCCCTGAAAAAAAATAATAAGATACAACATTTAGTAGTCATAGCTTACTATAAGCAATCAAATCATAGATAGGTTACTAATACTCAATCAAAACATATTGCTAGGAAAACAAATAAAAGAATGTAAATTGTAAAGATAACACAGGGAGTTTTACAGAAATATACTTCCCCCTGCAACATCCAATTTTCACAGTACATAAACAAAGACCCTGAAGGAAGTCCCATGTATTGTTTCCTTCAGTCTTGGATTTATCAGTGCTTACATCATTCACCAAGCCGTGGTTCTGCCCATTCCAGACACCATTATTACTGAGATTCATGCAACAGCCATTTATTTCACTCTCATGGACTTGTGCACTTCCTTTTTCAGTATCGTTCTGGATTCTTCGTCACTATACCTCTAACAACATGTTAGATGTACAACATGTTAACATGGAAAGGCCAACAATATACCTGGACTCAAAATATCTCCCACAATTTGAATAACTGACTCATCCTCATTAACTTGTGGCTCAACTCTCATCCCATTTATTGCTAGCTTAGAGAACAAAAACTTCCTGTCAAATTGATACCCATTGTTTACTTTATTGCCTGGGAAAAAAAAGGTCATAAAGCTTCACCTATCAAACTCCAGTATGTACAACAAGAAGTAACCTATTCAGGATACATTATTAGATCAGGAACACGAAACTAGCCCCAGAGAACGTTTCAAAGCCACACTCCATATGAAGCCTCTTACCGCCAAACATCAGGCAAGAGCACTTTTGCCCAGCACGTTCCTGGGTTTTGTCAATCATGGATTTTATTGTTTCAATGGATTCGGAATCTCTGCAGTTTCTCACACTTCGTGACATAGATTGATAATGTTCCATCAAATTGTTTTCAACTCCTAGGAACCACATAGATAGATTTGCTCCATGAACTTTATTAAAAGCAAGGCTGGTATTTCTCAAAATGAGCTGTGTGGATAATAATGTATACAATATGTCCTACTGGTTTCATGAAGTCTTTCTAAAACAGATAATCATATAAAGATAATACAGTGTTGGCAGACACCCTGGAAAGTATTTTATTCTTATTATACCAGTTGCAGAACTGGTATAATCTGATGTCAGAAAATATTTTAATTAGAAGCAGGAATCCGCGATTGTGCATGGTTTCTGCTGCGCTCGCCGCTGGAGTGCCCTCAATCCAGCTGGATTTGGGGGCTATAGTTACCCCGTAGAGGTAACTGAAGATAGGGGAGAT